>ML815005.1:24422-48673 GCA_009831015.1 Picea engelmannii | reverse complement strand
TTTTTTATTATAGAGAGGTACGAAGGTGACGGAGATGGGAAAGAGCAAGCAAGGAAGGAATGGCCAAGTCTGAAAAGCGATCGAATGGGCTTCAAAATAAGTTTACAGGAGATAATGAGGACAAGTGAGTGTCCAACGGTGAAATTGCATGAGTCTGGATTTTTGACTGCAAAACGCGTAAAACGGAAGAGGGCATGATGGTGCAGTTCAGCAGACAATTTGTATATTTGCGTAATTTCGAGAAAGTGGCGAAGTATGGAATAGAGAAATGTTAGTTGGGCTAGTTTTCAGAATTAGGGTTCGAAGATTTCGTGAACGGGAAAACCCGAGGTCCCGCGAATGACATTCCATGGTGTTTGAAATCAACACTCAGAAAGGATAATATAACATTTCGGAAATCTTGGTTTAATGCGTATTAATGCGAGATCTCCTCAAATCTTGGTTGCTTTCCGAAGGGCAGGACCTAACGACTTAATTTAGTTTTTTTATTATAAATAAGGCCCTTTTATTGTAAACAACTGGAAATAAGGTATGACCAAATATGAAAAGCGATCGTACAGTTTTCAAAATACAGGGAATTCTCATTAGAGATGAGGGTGAACGAGCGTGTCCTACAAACAACACCCACATTTCCACGATATACAATTTGACAGGTGGACTTGCGGGCTAGCTGAGATTTTATAGAGCATGTACAATGTTTGGATCGCGGGTTCTCGGGCTGGCAGGCTCAAAATTGGGCCTCTATTGCTCTTTTCCTTACAAATAGTACCCAAACTTCCGCGATATACAAATTGAGAAGCAGACTTGTGGGATCAACATTGAACTTCTATTGGTCCATGTCCTCCAAACCGCACTCAGAGTTCCGCGATATACAAATTGACAGACAGACTCCATGACTAGTAGGCTCAAGCTTGAATATGTATTACACATTACATGTAATATACAATACATATTACATGTAATATGTACAATATGAAATGGGCAAGCGGTCGGTCGGGTTGGCGATATAAAAGTAACATTCCATACATAGCCACTTTTTGGATTGCGGGTTCTCGGGCTCGCAGGCTCAAAATTGGGTCTCTATTGTTTCGTGTCCTACAAATAGCACCCAGATTTCTGCGATATACAAATTGATAGGCGGAATTTGGGCTGGCTCGCTCAACATTGCACTTCTATTATTTTGTGTCCTCCAAACAACACTCAGAGTTCTGCGAAATACAAATTGACAGACAGACTCCAGGACTGGCGGGCTCAAGATTGTCATTGTTTATGGATGGTAATCCCTATTAATTATCTAACAGTATCTAAGAACATTATTTTCAATACTAAATTATTAATATTAAATATTGATATTGTACAATTTAATTAGACAAAAAATCTTGTACAATTTGAAACGAGGAAGCGAGCGGTCGGGCTGGTGATATAAAAGTAAGTGGAAATCTAAACACGTGCATCCGCCAACTTCCACACCTAGAAATTTTCTGAGAAACAAGCAATACATACTAAATATGTACTTTTATAAAGTTTGGACATGATATTTTATAGAGCATGTACAAATCCTTCATCCCATACTTAGCCACTTTTTGGATCGTGGGTTCTCGAGCTGGCAGGCTCAAAATTGAGCCTTTATTGTTCTGTGTCCTACAAATAGCACCTAGAGTTCCGCGATATACAAATTGAGAGGCGGACTTGCGGGCTGTCTGGCTCAACATTGCACTTCTATTGTTCCATGTCCTCCAAAGAGCACTTGAAGTTCCATGACATACAAACTGACAGACGGACTCCAGGACCGGCAGGCTCAAGATTCTGATTATTTACGGATGGTCATCCTATCTAACACTATATAAAAATATTATTTTCAAATACTAAATTATTAATTTTACATATTGATATTGTACAATTTAATTACATAAAATTATCAAAGGATGTTAAATCGCTTGTTCGACTGCCTTTACCTTAATTCTTTTTAGCGTTGCCCCTGAAATGAAACTCTTTGTAGCATGTATAACATATAACATATATGTTATATATGTAACATTATCTAAAAACATTATTTTCAAGTACTAAATTATTAATACTAATTAAACAAAATTATCAAATGAGTCGCAAGCTTCGAGTTTGGGTCCAATTGTAGATCACTGAAGTTTTACGCGCAAGATGTATACCGCAAAGACGGGGCATGAGAGCTAGATGGCGCCCATAAAGGTACCTGCAGCCATAAAATTCGTGAACTATGAAAATGAACAACGGTCAGTTGGACTCATGATGTAGAGATAAAGATGGACATGAAAACTGCTACTCCGTCATCTGGGAACCGACGAGCATAGACATCAACTACCCAAGTTTTGGATGAAATATATACACTCGGAACACGGGGAATGAGAGTTCCGTGGGCATAAAATTGGCTAAGCAAACGAAAGCGCTCAGCCAGACTCGTGGTGTATATTTCATAGGCCTCTATTGTTCCATGTCATGTAGACTTGTGGGTTGGTTGAGATAAACGAAAGTGCTTGGTCGGACTCATGGTGTATATTTCATAATTCATGTGCAACACCAACTATGTCGTGACCAGACCAGTATGTGTACAAACCAGGGAAAACTAAATATGTACCTTTATAAATTATGGACACTAGATTTTATAGAGCATGCATGTATATCGCATTCCATACTTAGCCAATTTGTGGATCGTGGGTTCTCGGGCAAGGGGGCTAAAAAATAGGCCTTTATTGTTTTGTGTCCTGCAAATAGCACCCAGATTTCTGCGATATACAAATTGACAGGCGGATTTGGGGGATGGCTGAGATTTTATAGAGCATGTACACTTTTTGGATAGCGGGTTCTCGGGTTGGCGGGCTCAAAAACGGGCATCTATTGTTATGTGGCTTACAAATAGCACCTAGAATTCCGAGATATACAAATTGACAAGCGAACTTGCGAACTGGTTGGCTCAACATTGGACTTCTAGTGAGTTTCGTGATATACAAATTGACAGACGGACTCCAGCGTTGGTGGGCTCCGAGAAGCGAGCAATACATACTAAATATGTACTTTTATAAAGTATGGACATGACATTTTATAGAGCATGTACATATCCCATATTCCATACTTTGCCACTTTTTTGGATCACGGACTTCCAGGCTGGCGGGCTCTAAATTGGGCCTCTATTGTTCTGTGTCTTGCAAATAGCACCCAGAGTTGTGCGATATACAAATTGACAAGCAGACTTGCGGGTTGGCTAGCTCAACATTGCACTTATATCGTTCCATGTCCTCCAAACAACATTCGGAATTTCGCAATATACAAATTGACAGACGGAATCCAGGACTGGCGGGCTCAAGATTGAATATGTATTGCACATTACATGTAATATGTATCACGGGTTATCGGACTGGCAGGCTGAAAATATCCACTTTTTTTATCGCGGGTTTTCGGGATGGCGGGCTCAAAATTGGGCCTATATTGTTCCATGTGCTGCAAAAAACACCCAGAGTTGCACGATATACAAATTTACAAGCGGACTTGCGGGCTGGCTGGCTCAACATTGCACTTCTATTGGTCTGTGTCCTCCAAACAGCACTCGAAGTTCAGCGATATACAAATTCACTCCACGATTGGTGGGCTCAAGATTGAATATGTAGTACACATTACATGTAATATGTAATACATATTAGATGAAATATGTACAATACGAAACCCGCAAGCAGTCAGTCGGGCTGGCGATATAAAAGTAAGTGGAAGTTTGAACATGTGTATCCGCCATTTCCGGACCTAGAAATTTTCCGAGGAATGAGTAATACATACTAAATATGTACTTTTATAAAGTATGGATATGAGATTTTATAGAGCATGTACGGATACTGCATTGCATACTTAGCCAGTTTTTGGATCATGGGTTCTCAGGGTGGCGGGCTCAAAATTGGGCTTCTATTGTTTCGTGTCCCACAATTCCGTGATATACAAATTGACAGGCAGACTTCGGGTTGGCTCGCTCAACATTGCACTTCTAAATATGTACCTTTATAAAGTATGGACATGAGATTTTATACAGCATGTACGAATATCGCATTCCATACTTGGCCACTTTCTGGATCGCAGGTTCTCGGGATAGCAGGCTCAAAAATAGGCCTTTATTGTTCCATGTCCTACAAATAGCACCCAGAGTTCCGCATTATACAATTTGACAAACGGGCTTGCAGACTGGCTGAGATTTTATAGAGCATGTACACTTTTTGGCTCGCAGGTTCTCGGGTTGTCGGGCTAAAAAATGGGCCTCTATTGTTTCGTGCCTTGCAAATAGCACCTAGAATTCCACGATATACAAATTGACAGATGGACTCCAGGGCTGGCAGCTCCGAGAAATGAGAAATACATACTAAACATGTACTTTTATTAAGTATGGACATGACATTTTATAGAGCATGTACGGATCCCTTATTCCATACGTAGCCACTTTTTTGGATCACGGACTTGTGGGCTGGCAGGCTCTAAATTGGGCCTCTAATGTTACGTGTCCTGTAAATAGCACCCAAAGTTGCGCAACATACAAATTGAGAAGCGGGCTTGCGGGCTGGTTGGCTAACTGTTGAGACAAATGGGGAAAAATATCAACAGATGCTTTGAAATATGAACAAATGCTGGAAAAATTGAGTCGCAATCTTGTAGTCCAGGTCGAATTGTAGATCACCGAAGTTTTGGGGGGAAAATGTATACCATGCACACGGCGTTGAGAGTTCGATCGTGCCTACACAGGAACCGGCGGCCATAAAATTCGTGAACTATGAAAATGAACGGCGGTCGATGGGATTCGTGATGTAAAGATATAGATGGACATGAAATATGCCACTCCGTCGTCCTGGGAACCCATGAGCATAGACATTGGACTAATTATAGAATAAGAAATGGATAATAGAGGGGAAGAAAAAAAAGGGAGAATGACTAAGTATAGAACAGGAAAAAGAAAGGAAGGTAAGAACTGACATGGAAGCAAACTGTTACGTAGGAACAAATGAAAAGAGAAGATGGAGTACAAATTTATTTATTTCAAGATAGTAGAAAAGAAAATATAATTGACACGAAGACAAGTCAATGCATAAGAAGATATGGAGTGTCTAAGGAAGCAACAAAAAAAAATAGATCTGCAAACCAGTTCAACAATTACAGAGAGTAAACGAAAAACTATTGGATATGGAACATGGGTAGAAAAGATGCACCTTTTGCATGGAGTCCTCTAAATTTCTGGTTAGGATTTCTTTGCAGTGTCCAATTTTCCTGTTTGTTTCTATGAACAAAAGCACAAAAAAAACGCATATGAACATAAGCTAACATGTAAAGAAAAAGGCAAGTACTATGTACATATACTAAATTAAATAGAATAAGATGAATAGAGTAACATATAGTTTTAGAATAATGTACCTTTCTGTGTGTGTGTGTGTGTGTGTGTGTATATATACATATTTGTTTTTGCAAACAAAATATTTGTGACCAAAAGCAATTATAAACCAGGGAAAACTAAGAAGCTGGATATCTCAATTTTCTGCAACAAGATAGACAGATATGGTTTGAAGCATACAAATATGATTCTTCTATATGCGCAATGTATATTTCATAATTCAAGTGCAACACCAACTGTGTGGTGACTAGACTAGTAGGTGTACAAATTAGGGAAAACTAAGAAGCTGGATAATTTGTTTTTTTCCTTCTTTTTTTTCTGCAACAAACTATACAGATATGCTTTGAAACATAGAAATATGACTTTACAATATGTTTGATGTGTATCTCATAATTCAAGTGCAATACCAATTGTATCATGATCAGACCAATATGTATCTAAGATAAACATACTTTATTGAGGAATGGACAGATTTGACCACACATGGTCAATAAGTGTGTTTTGCAGATGGCTTGTGTTGTTCAAAAGAAAGCGGAGACTGTATTTGCACATGTAGTTTTCCAATTCTTTTGTTCTGGCATTATTTTGTAGCATGTCAATATTGAAGTCTCCTACAAGAACAATGGGCCCGTTCAGATGGAAATGGCCCAATGAATTGGAAATAACATCTACTATGTTGGAGAATGTTGCATGGGGAGCAGCATACAGATTCAGTATTGCAATTTCTGTTCCATGGAAAAATATTTTTTCAAGCACCACCTCAACATTCTTTTCTTTGAAATGTATATGGTCCAAAATTGGTACATGTTTTTTCACCACTATCATCACCCCATGTGTAATGTAACTTGATATGCAATTGTGATTTGGGAATTGTTTGTTCTGCATGCATAATGCCATGTATGTTTCCTGCAAGCACAGAATATCAGATTGCATTGTATCATAGTCATTGAGTATATCATCCATGTGTGCATGTAAGCTGCATGTGTTAAGTGACATAATTGATACAGATGACTTTGTTTGTATGAATTGGTAATCATACTGCAGTTGCCATTTTGCGGTGGTCCTGAGACATTTCATTTCAATATCAACTTTTTGTTTGACTTTGAATTTATATTTTGTAAGAGGACTTAGTAAATACAAGGAGTCTACACTTCTGACATGGGACAATGTTGTGTATATAAGTCCATGTATCTGAATTCCAGCAGGCTGAAAATGCAACATTATCAAGTTTTAGTCCTTGCGATCTATGGACTGTACGGGCACATGCAAGTTTAATTGGAAACTATTTTCGAATCTTCAGTCGACCTGTCTTTGTTGATGTCGATATTGGCTTTGATATTCACAAAATATGTGTCCAATCGCTTGCAGTGTTTGAATTATATAGATAAGACAAATTGCTTGCTTGTCGCTTACCTATATGCGGTTCATGGAACTTAATCCAAAGGACATCAAGTCTTTTTGTTTTCGTATAGCCTTTGAGTATTCCATCTACACCATTGACCAAGCCATCCTGTGAATCATAGTTATAGGCATATATTTCAACCAGCATTTCTAATTTCAAGACAAGATGCAAAGGTAAAGTGGTTGTATGTTCATGATGTGGCACATTTCCATGGTTGTCTTCTTCCAGGTCAATTGAATTGATGATGATATCATCGCTAGGCATGAGCGATAGCATGTGCTTGTTATGCATTGCAACATCCTTATTTGTGTAGAACAGGTAAGGGAACATTGGGTCTGTTGGTGCAAGCCGCAAGCACCTCGAATTGATATATGTTAAGTCATCATATGTTTGGTTGTTTGTCCACATTCTATTCATAGCTGCAATGAATGTTTCATCTGCCTTGCGCATTGTAGTATGCAATTGAAAGCATTTAATATTGTCTTTCCAGAAGTCACACGTCATTGTTTGCATGTTAATTGTAGGTTGTTCAAATATCAAATAATCTTGGATGGATTGTGCCTGGTAAAGATCCCCACAGAATATCATGTCAATGTTTCCAAAGTACTTTGTGTGCACATGTTTTATGCTTCTTAGTCGGTTGTCAATGGAATACAAGAAGCGACTTCCAATCAAAGATGCTTCATCTATAAAGACAAGTTGGAGTTCGTCATAAATATTAGACAATGTATCCAACATTTCCTTGCTAAGTGGAAGAAACTGTGACTTGTTAAAAGGCATTAAAAATGCAGAGTGGACTATTGTTCCACCTGCATTATATGCAGCTTTTCCTGTGTATGCAACTATTAGGACCTTTGGTTTCATAGAATCAGAGGAATTGTTTGAATCATAGATTCGTATAAGCATTTGGAACAGTTCTTTCGTTGTGAATGTCTTGCTTGTTCCTGCTCCGCCTGTAAGGAACAAGTGCACAGGACTATTCATGTTCAAGCGTTTTTTAAGCACAATGTCCTTTAGAATTGTTTGTTGTTCTCGATTCAACAGACATCTTATTCTGTGGTATTCATTATTTTCAATTAGAAAAGGATGTTTTGTGACTTGAAAACCAAGATTGATACGTTTTTCACTTCCACGTGGTCGAGGACAAGGCAAATCCGCTTGTAAGTCATAGGACTCGCAAGGCGTTCTGGTTGTTTTTCGGTTTGTGGATGTCTCATCAAGATTGTCAGGGTTTTCTAGCTCATTAATTGCAATTTCTAGATCAACCCATGTTGGATTAGCATTGTAAGTAAATCTAACTTCATTGATTTGCACTATAGTCTCAGAGGCAACATACGCAGCCTCCCATGTAGAGAAGTTATGTTTTAATGTCTCTTTGTTTTCATCAAGTGGAACGTATAGCAACAGTTTTTCTCTACAACAGTTTGCATAGTCATAATTTTTATTGTATTTGACAAACCGTATCACAAAGGGTTTTTTTCTTTTTGATATGGGTGCACCATTTTTTTTGTAATGTGATACAAATTCTGCTAAGAAGATATGCCTAGTAGGAGATGGACACTGGAGGTAATAATCAATAATAGAGTGACATAGTACGTCTTCTGAATTGTCAAGCTCTTGTTCTAGCAAAACCAGTGGTTTAAGCACAAATGTGTGTTTCTCAAGTGGAGATGTGTTTATGAAGACACATTTTCTTGAACTACAAGTGAGGGGCAGGGAAAGTGCAATGTGAACTTCTTGTTGAGCAGACATTTGTTGAAGATTAAGAAATGTATTTTCAAGTGTGTGTGTCATTTGTATGGAATCAATATGATTTCTTTCATGTTCTTTGCATATTCTTCTTAATGCACTTGTCATAGATTTGTCAAACTTTGTCATATACGAGGTATAGTACGACGTTGCAGCATATTTATTGAGCACGTACTGCGCATTTGTATTTTCTTTCCACATAACTGGTATGTCCTTGGAGAAACTGTTGTTCCAAATATGGGAAAGTTTCCATTTAAGGAAAACTGTTGGTTGTTTAAGCATACATTGTATGGCTTGGATGTACTCATCTTCTGATAGATTTATCTCTGTCAAGAAGTCATCAAAGCTCATCAGCTCGTCAAACTCTCCTTGTTCTAGAAATGCAAACAAGGATTTAGATTTCTCAACAACAACATTGTCCTCTAAACTAAGTGGCTCTATGATTCTTGTAGCTCTCATTGGCGGCACGGGAAAGTTGTATCTGCAATGCGAGTTTTTTCATTTTCTACAACTTCTTGTATGATAATGTCTATGAATTTTGGCAAGTTCTGGATCCAAATGATATGTGTTGCATGTTATGTATTTGTCCACAAATTGTTCGATCTCTGAATTGTTGTCATCCCCATAGATTGCTGCACCCTCTATCCACAACAGTGCATGGTCATGTTCATTCCCCCTATTCTGGAATTCAATCACAAAAAAGTAGTCAGGTATTTTTCCGAAAAACATTTCATCATGGCATATCAATTGTCTCAAATCATTTATTCTATGTCTATAGTAGCGAGTACATGTCATTGGGTCTTTTCTTATGAGGTAGTCAATGTCATTATTTTCCAGTGTATCAGTTTGTTTTTTACGTTTCTTGTTCCTATGTAGGTCAGATACGGCAGCCACCAATGGATCCCAATAGTTCTCTTCACTTGTAAATGTGATGAAAAATGTTGGCGGCCCCAATTGTCGGATCATTGCAAAAATAGTTTTCTTATTTTGTTGCAAATAGTCAGGAGAGGTGCGAATGTTTTTGAAATCTATGTATCCAATATCAGATTTCAGAATTTTTTCTAGGTTTACTTTGTACTTGACATCCTTGGCCAACAACTTTCTTCCTTGTAACTGGCCTTTTCTTATTCGGACCCACATGCAAGACAGAACTTGCTCTATTATTATGCGCATTGTTTTGAAAAAAAAAATTGTTATGTGACAGGAGAAGTCACCGCTTGAATGTAGCAACTCCCATCGGACTATTTTATGATAACTTAATGGTTTTTTAATGTCATTGGCACATGGATCTCCATAGAAGAGTGTTGGGAAGTTCATTTCCTTGGAAAATTTGTCCTTGAATATTCCAAGTGGACGTTGCCTCTCAGCAGGTGAAATTTCGACAATCTTGTCTTGCAAATCACGAATGCACTGTGAAGCAGTGAATCCATGCACCAACGTCTCAGCAAGTGTTTCATTCTCCAATTTTTCACTTGTATCAAATTCACTAGCATTTTCGAGAGTCTCTGCAAAGTTGGCATCCTCTTCTCCAAGAACATTGTTCCAGTTCTCATTTATAAAAAAAAATTGTGCTTTGTACAGGGCCCTGGAACATAATTCCTTTAATACTTTCATAACAGCATGCACACACACTTTGCCTATGCGATACACATTTTTGTATCGCAAGCATATTTTCATAGCCATAGCAATTGAAATTGTATTGCTAATGAATTGGGGCAATGCTTTTTGCACAACATCTAGCTGAACAGCCACATTAATAATTGATCTTGTTAAGCCCATCTAGGGTCATTTATAGCCCCAGGGCCTGATTTGTGTAAATGCAATTCGCAGAGACACAAGTCTCTCTTCAAGTTCCGTAAGTGCACTTACATATGGTAGTGGTGTATTACATCTTATTTGGCCAGGGGTTGAAAATTGTGGCAATTTTCCATTTTCAAGCGACAGTTTGCATGAAAGACAAATTTTGCCACTGAAAAATGTTTTATCGTGCGATGTCAAGCGCGGGTATTCTGCTTCCAAATCAGGCGTAAAAGACTTACTGTTTTTTGTGAAATTCAATTGTTCACAAATTTCACATGCAATGGAATGAGTGTCTTTAATTTGTTTCATGTAGGTATGTCTTGCATCTTTCTTTCGCAGGGAAGTATGGGTAGAAAGTGTTTGTTGGTTTTCATTGGTAGTAGTGCATGGTGTTTCTTCTAGCCCACGAAATGCGACAATTGCATTACCATTGTGGGATATGTGACTATACATGTTTATGTTGTCTTGTGCACGAACAAATTTCTTTAGATTGTGATATGTGAGTTTCTCTCTAAAAGGAAGCGTAGCAATGTATTTTTTTCTCTCGCACATGAACTTCTTCAAGTTGTGGTAACTTACTCTAGGTTTCTTGTCCAAGGGCAGGATGACCTGATGGCAACTGGGATGAATTTCACTTTGATTCAGGATGTGATAACTTAGTGTACGTTTTTTGTTTAAGGCATGTATGGCCTCATCAAAACTGGGACAAATTTCACGCATAACCTTTTTCAAGTTGTGATAACTTAGTCTACGTTTTTTGTTTAAGCCCTGTATGTCCTCATCACAACTGGGACGAATTTCACGCATGACTCTTTCCAAGTTGTGATAACTTAGTCTACGTTTTTTGTTTAAGCCTTGTATGGCCATATCGCAACCAGGAGGAGTTTCATTCTCACTAAAAAGCATGCCACACGTATGAAAATTCGATGCGGTTTGGGTGGAATAGACATCAAACCCTGAAACAACGATATGTCTAAGAAAAGGTTGATAATGGATATGTGTTGTATCTGTTTTCAACGAGAGGATGTCAATTGTTCGATTGTAATTTGAATCAGTAGACCAAGAATCGACAGTGTCATCTGGCTTGGCCAACCAGACTTTGATATTTACTCTGAATATGATATACAACCATTGCAAATAGAATCTGCAACCCTCCACATTTCCTTTTTCATATGGCAATTCCATGTTTACAAGGTATTCTTGCCAACTTCCAATTGTCGACATATTTTCTAGGAGATATGGCGAAAGGTGGTGATGCAAGCAGTGAAAAGCCTGTTGGTTGCCGCCTATAATTGCATTGCAAAAGGACTATACAGTGTAAAGCCATGGTGACTTCACATCGAACTATGTTGCTACCAAACAACAAATTGCATTGAACAGACTATCTCCACAACTAGACACAACAGTTGTTGCTAGTTGTAAACCATGGTAGCCTATGCGGTGCATAATCGGTTTCCACTGTGATTCAAGGTCTTTGCAAATGAGGGACAAGTAAATATGAGGACCTTCAAGATTGCATATGGAGAATTTTATGTATAGTAGTGGTTCATAATGACCACTGACAGCATTGGCATCATGGAACAAGATGCAATATGGATTATTAGATGCAGTTTTGTTGAATAGTAGACATCTTGTTTTTCTTGTCAATGACCATATTCCAATTGATATATTGAGCCAGTTAGACAGCCACTGTATATAAAATGTATCTCCCCAAAGTCCCCTCTCATGTGCAGGAAGAATTGGAGATGCAGACAAGCGCATCTTTGAAAAATATGTAGCGACATCATGTATTCCATGCAACTGCCGAAGAAAATCAGATTCTTGTTCGTATTCATACGACTCCAATGCCTCAGCGTCGCCATTTTTTAAACAACACAAGAAATAATCTATCAATCTATTGTGCAGGTCCATCAATGAATAACGGAAATGCAGTAGAACCTGGAATGCATCAAAAAGGCAATCCCCTACAGTATACGAGAATGCATCCAATCTAAAAAGGCCATTGTTATGCAACACCTTGTCAATGCTACCATGTATAATGGAGTGTGTATCTATTTCATATGACTCAACATCTGTTACTTGTTTCATCTTTTGAACTGTGGTTTTGAAACTGTTTCTTAGATACTTTCAGGTTGCATGAAAACAGAGAAAAGGAGGATAAAAGAATAAAACGAGGAAAAAAAAAAGGTAAAACAAGAAAACTAAAAGCATGGATTTGCATACCAATCCCCGTATGTATCCTTCAACCTTCTTATTGTCAACTTTAATCCCCCATAGCCCCCATAGAAGATGACAAGAAAACAAACCCACACTGAAAAGTGAACCAAATAGAAGAAACAACGCAAATAAATAACACCATAAATTTACTGAGCAGAAAGACCGATTTGAACCTATTCATGGCGTGCATCCTACAAGCTTCTCAGAGATAGTGAAATTTCTACAAAATAGAAAGGACGGGACAAAGGCAATCCCTATGCACTACAATTTTCGAAATAGCTATGGACGTGGTAGCTGGCATATGAATATGCATGGTTTCTAGGAACAGAAACTAAGAGCACAGAGAAAGATGGTTTGCAACAGAATTTGGAGGCAGGGATTCCCACTATTGAAAAATAGCAACGAAACGATGGCACGAAAACTTACCCGTCAACGAGGGATGA
This sequence comes from Picea engelmannii, assembly GCA_009831015.1. Taxonomy (NCBI): domain Eukaryota; kingdom Viridiplantae; phylum Streptophyta; class Pinopsida; order Pinales; family Pinaceae; genus Picea; species Picea engelmannii. The sequence continues at coordinate 35,673 of ML815005.1, read as the reverse complement.
TAAGAGCTCAGCCCTAAAATCTGCAAACTGCAACAATAGGTCCAACAGCTTGCAAAGTTGAAGAACAACAAACCAACGAACAACCACGAAGAGGTCCAACTGCAACTGCAGGACCTCAACTTTGCAAAGTTGAATCAAACAAGAACAAGAATCATGGAACGAACCAATGAACAAGCATCAACCACTGAACCAGTGATGTCGGTGGAGAACAATTCTGCACAATTTCACTTCAAACAAAACCACCCCAAAAATGGAACGAAACTGTATTGCAACACATCTGCACAATAAACATTTAAGACTTCCAGACCTGTTAGGTAAACACTTAAGTCTGTCAGAACTCTTGAAGGGTGTAGCCCTATGCAAACATTTAATAAAGAATGCAGCGTGGCACGCCTGTTCTCTCGAAGCATGCAAGAATAAAGCAAAATTCACACATAGTAATATGCTAGAGAATGTATTCGAAGGACAAACTTTCATTGGGATAAATTTGCATAGCAGAAAATACTAAGTCAAACATTCGAACTAATGCTAGCATTAATCCACCTTCGAACAATGCATAAGAAAATATATGATTCAAAAAGACCATATACGATCAAATACTTTGGATATGCCAACATATATAACATTGAAAATAGTGAAGCCGACAATAAGACCTCCAATCCGTTGTCTAATCAAATCATGACATATATGATACTTTTTATTATATAAAAATCGATGTTTTTAGTTCCGTTGTTCCAACAATAGATAATATGGAAATATTTCTGGTCAAAGGACAAACTAATACGAGGTCAACGAATTATCGATCGCTATACTCCCTCTATGCCTACGGCAGGGACTAATAATAGGTGAAAATTAAATCAATATTACATTTACAACCATCAAACAACCTCATTTTTATTAATTATCAATTTGTTTCTTATTGATAAGAATATTGTGATAAGAGTATTGTGAAGAAAATCAATGTTGTGTATTGAATATGCTAAAAAAAAAAAAAAAACTTTTTAGTCTAAAATTGAAAGTACATCGTTGTCAACATTTGTCTACAAATAAAACATCAAATATATAAATACCTTTTATAAAAACAACAATAATACCACTTTCCACATAGTAATAATACTAGACTCCTAAAAACCCTTACCTTGACAAATGATATGACAAGATTAGGCATACATATGTTACTGGGATCCATCATTGGAAATCCATGGCCTTTCCATCCCTCATATATCACATTACCCACATAAATCTTCTTGCATACTACACTCTCATCAACCATAGTCATTGAAGGTTTTTTTTGCATACTGCACTCTTATCAACCATAATCACTAAAATTGCTATTATAAAATATTAAAAATGCTAAGGTTGGCCTTTCCATCCCTCATATATCACATTACCCACATAAATCTTCTTGCATACTACACTCTCATCAACCATAGTCATTGAAGATTTTTTTTTGCATACTACACTCTCATCAACCATAATCACTAAAATTGCTATTATAAAATATTAAAAATGCTAAGGTTATGTGTTAAACTAATGACCAACACCAATTTTGGCAACAACCACGAGAAGAGGGATTGAACTTCAAATCCGATAAAGAAAAATGGAAACCAAATCTGGTGAAGAAAAATGGAAACCTATACATGCAAATGATAGTTCATTACGTTTCCCAAACTAGAATGCTTCTTCTCTATATTTTCTTAGATAAATTATTTGTAGAATTTACAAAACCCATGGAAATTTCTATTTCAATGTCATACTAAAACTTATTATAAAACTAATTAACTTATAATAAAATTGATTAATTTATGTTCATTTTTAATTTAAAATTTCCTTTTAAACCTTTATAAAACTAATTAACTTATAATAAAATTGATTAATTTATGTTTATTTTTAATTTAAAATTTCCTTTTAAACCTTTTAATATATTGTTAATTTCTTCTTACAAATTATTATTTGTTCTTTCAAACCAAGTTAATAAAAGTTTATTAAAAGAATGAAAAACAATAATATTTTTTTTTTTAAGATTAGAGTATGAAAGAGGATATGAGAAAAATTGGCATGATGATTACATTTGTGGCACTCTCCTAAGTTCATAAATATTTGTCCTATAAACATCGTATGGGAAAAATTATGTGCTTTTAGCACTCTCGATGGGTCTCAAGTCCCTAGTCATGTTACAAGGAAGTAAAAAAACATATTTGGGCTTGTAATATGCATTTATGGCTATTGGTTGTTCAAGTATATGATCCAAAACCATCAAATAAGTCTTGTAAAGGGAATATTTATCTTATTATTGTCATATGAACCACTACCTGCTTTTTAAGTACCATTGATGAATCTTTAGCTCATTATCATGATACATGGGTGGAAACAAACATATGAAGGTTTGTAATATTCTTTTACATTTTTTGAACTATGACAAGCCTTTTAATCACCTTTCTAATTAATTAGGAAGGAAACTAAGAATTTGTGCGTTAAATTGTCAACATGGGGTTTAGATTGAACTTGTGAGTTATCGTGAAATGTATATGTAGGTCATATTTTATTCTTGCATTGGTTTCCTAATGTGGTTGTAGTTTCAACAATCACTTTTACATACAAGAACAAAAACAATTCGATAGATTTTGGCAAGGTTCTAATAATTTTAATTAATCACACACGCATCACATTAATCTTAAGAAATAAAGTGCATGCAATAAATTGACTAAAATATACATTGCATAAAGTTCACACTTGTACTGGAAAGGAAATTTACACTTTGTTGGAAAGGAAATTCACACTTTGCTGAAAGTAAATTCACACTCGCTGGAAAGGAAATTCACACTTTGATGTAGGAGCATTGCTCCAACTCAGCAACGCGCCAGCTAGACAGCACATTTAGCGTGCATTCAAGGAAGGGAGAGGCGTCAGCCCTCTCATTTTTCAAATTTCAATTTGTAATTAAATGCAATTGAATGTTGTAAGACTTGGCAGAACCGAGCCATGCCTTGTACAGGTAGTAGATAGATCGCCTTAAACGGTTGATTGTAAGCAGGTCTTGATCAAAGTCAGATCGGGACATTTTCATTTATGAAAATTTAATGTAATAGATGAAGTTAGGTGAGAGAGGACAAGCTCGCAGAGCCCCTCTTGTTGTAATGAGATATTGTTTTCAGATTTCAGACATAGAAGATATAGAAGAGATCTTCGTTAGAGAGGTTGGGGTAGAGAGACCTGAGGAGATTTTAAAAGTTCAGAGAGAGAGAACTTGAGAGAACTGAGACTCTGAGCAGTCCGGTTTATGTAAACATTTGTATAAACATACAGAAGTAATATAAAAGCAATTTTCCTGCATATTGTGTGTTTATGTGTTCCATGAATGAATATTGTAGATGTATGATAGATTTCATTTACAGTAAGAAGATAGATTTCTCTATCTTTGATTGAGTTGTGTAATATCAGTCTGGGTTCTTTAGGCCATGCAAGGAGTGCACAACAGAACAATGGAGGTTCATTAGCCATTGCAAGGAGTGAGCATCTGAGCTCTGCGGAGTCAGAAAGAATGTGCCAGGAGGGCACACCAAAAGGATTCACAGACTCAAGGAGGAACTTCAGAGTTACTGAACACTCTGGAGGTAAGGTTGTGCAGAGGAAGGCACAGGGAGACAGAATCTCTGAAGATTCTGTGAAGCTCTACCAGGTGGGCATCGAGCCAGTGCAAAGAGTGCATGAGGGGAACTATGTTTCTAAGTTCTAAGGGAAGGAGTGTATGAAGAGAAGACACTTACAGAGTTGTTGAATGCTCTATTGGCTTAGAAAGTTGTGCTTGAGTAGGAAGTTGCCAGGAGGCCACTTTCATCCCTTCGAGGGATAGAAGAAACAGAGACCTTTAGAGGTCTGAGCAGTTAAAGCGCAAGAAGTGCACATAGAGTGAACTTGTTTCAAGTTTAGAAGCTCGGGAGGAATAGTGCCTTTGCGCACAGAGTTCTAGCAGAGAGGATAAGATTGAGAAACCCCTCGAGGTTTCAAAGTTGACAAAGCTCGGGAGAGACAGTGTTTCGAGAACGCATGTGAGACTAGCGTTGCAGGGCTCGCAGAAGATAAATCGGAGGTTGAACCTTCGAAGGGTCGAAATCTTCCAAGCCAGCAAAAAATCGTAAGCTCGGGAGGAGAAGCGTCGACAACCGTTAGATCAGTTACATAGGAGGAGATCTGGACCGTGAGAACCGCATTCAGACAACAGAAAGAGACGCGAACACCAGAGAAATAGGTCTGAGTCGTCAAATATGAGATCATGGATCAACATCCGTTGATCTCGAGACAAGGTGCACACATTTTAACTTTGGTTGTTCGTGAATTCGGGAATCGGGAGTTGGACAAGCAGAGGAGGATGCACTCCATACCCCTGATACGCGAAATCCTAAAACTGTGAAGAGGACCATCCAGCCATCTATTGTGGAGGACAGGTGGCGAATATTCGAAAGCCATCGGGGTTTCAGACTTCGGGAGAACAAAGGTGAAGACCGGAGAAAATTTGCGAAAGGCAAATCGCTAATTTAATCAAGACCGTCCATCGAAAAAGGACGTGTGGCAAGAAGGTATCATTTCGTTGACTTGTTGCTGAAGGAATTCAACGGGCAGAGTTTTAAGAACTCGCAAGTCGTGAAATCACGACGTGATTTGAACCATCAGATCAGGAGGAGCGTGAGTCATTGATTTGGGAGGCTCCATTTCGGAGGTCGGTATTTCAAGAGATGAGGAGTCAAGTGGGGCTTGCATACAGGAGTCCCGAAGTCACAAAACGTGATGCACCTTTTTGGGTTAGATCCGTGGTCATAGCGTCGGGGTCGCATGGAAATGTAAGGCTTGCACCTGGTGCTTATTTGCGCAGGGCGGGTTTCAAAGAGGACCTGTGGATTTGTTGAAGGGTTCCAGTAGGGAACGAAAGGAGATGCTTCAGCTCAATATTGTTGGAGAACGATACTTGACTGAGAGGTCAACGGACCCTGCAGAGGCAGAGGTAGGGGGTCTGCACCAAAGTGGTATCAGAGCACGGATTTGGGTTCTGTAGGCAATGGAGGTAATCAGAAGGTCGAGCCTTGCTTACAAACAACAGACAGAAGGAAATGAAGGTGACAACTTGATATCATCAGGTGGTATCAGGAACAGGAATTTGTATGTGGACAGCAGGTGAAGGAAGGCAGAATATCGACATTCTGTGAGGAGGGTTGTTGCATGGACGTAGCAGCAGAAATTTTTTTCATCCAGGTGAGCGTAAGAGGACATGGGGATGATCTCAAGCATAGAGTGATCCAAAAGTTTTCCAGGAGGGCATACGAAAGGTAGAGATGGATACTAAAGGCCATGGATGTGGTCGAAGAGATGACCGCCAGCAGAAAGGAAAAGTTGAGATGGACCAAGAGTTCAATGAGATAAGGGAAATAATGGAGAATCTTGCATTTAAAATGTAGTAGAATGTGAAATCCAATTGGGTATACGAATGGCCCATGAAGCGAAAGGTAAAATGGTCAATTTAGAAATTATTGGCCAGAGAACAACGAAGGTTGATGAGAAGATGGCTGAGGCATACTGAAACCCTCAGTGACACAGAGGAGGAACTGATTCACATATGTGAACCAGAAACTGGGAGAAATATTAGTGATGAGGAGGAGAAGAGATTGGATGAGGATCTCATAGATTGCCAGGTGGGTGGGAATGGACTTTCAATTTGCCAGGTAGGAATGGAAAGATATCGGTGGAAGGTCTCGTATACTGCCAGGGGAGTAGTGTCGAAAGTTCAGATTTCCAAGTGGGTAATGAGATGGAATCGTTGGAGGATCTCATAGACTGCCAAGAGGGTAGGGAAAAAATCCCAAATTGTCAGGTGGGCAGGGGAAAAGAGATGAGACTATCTGAGAGTCTCACGGACTCTGTTGAGAGTTCATATCAGCAAGGAGAGCTGATAGAGGAAGATAAAAAATGCATTATGATTATTGGGGGAATTTGTATATTCCTGCCACATAGCCAAGAAGAGATCAATGCACATGATGAGAGTGCAGCCGAAGAGGAAAGACAGTCAGAGGTGACTGTCATGACGAAGGAGCAGATGTCAGAAGCTTCCCAAGGAGAAGAAGAGGAACACACAGTTGAGATGCTCACTCAATGGGATATAGAATTGAGAATGTTGGAGGATTGGTTGGACAATCCAAAACCAGCAGATGACTACCAGAAGACAGTCATGCAAATTTCAGGAGAAGGGCATTCGGCAAAATTACTCAAATTTTTCAGCCAGGGAGATGAATTGGAAATTACTGCAGCACTTGAGCCTGTAGCAGAAAAGGAAGTAGACAGCATAGATTTTGTTGAGTTGCATGAGGAATTTGAAGCCCTAGAGAGAGGCTTGCACATACAACAAGCTAAGTTGGAAGCAGATGGAGGAGCATATCATCTCGGAGAACAACTGGAAGAAGCTGGAAGTATGCCAGCAGGAGGAATGGCAGAAGCTAATCTGCCAAAGGGTGATAGGACTGCATAATTGGAGTCTGCAGCAGAGTGGCAACTCAATTCCATGAAGGGAGATAAATATAGCATGGGGGATCGAGTAGATATGCCCACTCATAAGGAGGAAGAAATGCAGCCGAGAAGACTGCATAAGGAGAGCCAGCAACTAAAGCATCTGGATGAGGTGATTGAGAAGATAAGAAGGTTGATGTTGAGGTCAACACAAGAAGCAGTCAGCAAGGAGAAGTTGAGCAGAAAGAATCTTGCAATAGCAGCAGGGAAGAAGAAGCAGCAGCAGCAACAGTGAAGCAGTGGAGAAGATGGATAGCTCCAAAGAACAGTTTGGGATCCAGGTGGATTTCAACAACATGGCTCGGAAGCTCATGAGTAGGAGCTCATGAAATTTTTCACAGCAGTGGAGTATGATGCAAAAGCATCGCTCCAACTGAGCAACACGCCAGCTAGACAACACATTTAGTGCGCATTCAAGGAAGGGAGAGGCGCCAGCCCTCTCATTTTTCAAATTTCAATTTGTAATTAAATGCAATTGAATGTTGTAAGACTTGGAAGAACCGAGCCATGCCTTGTACAGGTAGTAGATAGATCGCCTTAAACGGTTGATTGTAAGTAGGTCTTGATCAGAGTCAGATCGGGACATTTTCATTTATGAAAATTTAATGTAATAGATGAAGTTAGGTGAGAGAGGACGAGCTTGCAGAGCCCCTCTTGTTGTAATGAGATCTTGTTTTCAGATTTCAGACATTGAATATATAGAAGAGATCTTTGATAGAGAGGTCGAGGTAGAGAGACTTGAGGAGGTTTTAGAAGTTCAGAGAGAGAGAACTTGAGAGAACTGAGACTCTGAGCAGTCCAGTTTTTGTAAACATTTGTATAAACATACAAAAGTAATATAAAAGTAGTTTTCCTGTATATTGTGTGTTTATGTGTTCCATGAATGAATACTGTAGATGTATGATAGATTTCATTTACAGTAAGAAGATAGATTTATCTATCTTTGATTGAGTTGTGTAATATCATTCTAGGTTCTTTAGGCCATGCAAGGAGTGCACAACAGAACAATGGAAGTTTTGTAGCCAGCGCAAGGAGTGTGCATCTGAGCTCTGCGGAGTCAGAAAGAACATTCTAGGAGGGCACACCAGAAGGATTCACAGACTCAAGGAGGAGCCTCAGAGTTACTGAACACTTTGGAGGTAAGGTTGTGCAGAGGAAGGAACAGGGAGACAGAATCTCTGAAGATTATGTGAAGCTCTACCAGGTGGGCATCGAGCCAGTGCAAAGAATGCACAAGGGAAACTTTGTTTCTGAGTTCTGAGGGAAGGAATGTCTGCAGAGAAAACACTTACAGAGTTGTTGAACGCTCTGTTGGCTTAGCAAGTTGTTCTTGAGTAGGAAGTTGCCAGGAGGCCACTTTCATTCCTTCAAGGGATAGAAGAGACAGAGACCTTTAGAGGTCTGAGCAGTTAAAGCGCAAGAAGTGCACATAGAGTGAACTTGTTTCAAGTTCAGAAGCTCGGGATGAACAGTGCCTTTGTGCACAAATTTCCAGCAGAGAGGAGAAGATTGAGAAACCCCTCGAGGTTTCAAAGTTGACAAAGCTCAGGAGAGATAGTGTTTCGAGAATGCATGCGATACTAGCGTTGCAGGGCTCGCAGAAGATAAATCATAGGTTGAACCTTCGAAGGGTTGAAATCTTCCAAGCCAGCAAGAAATCATAATCTCAGGAGGAGAAGCGTCGGCAACCGTTAGATCAGTTGCACAGGAGGAGATATGGACCGTGAGAACCTTGTTCAAACAATAGAAAGAGAAGCAAACACCAGAGGAATAGGTCTGAGCCATCAAATCTGAGAGCGTGGATCAACATCCGTTGATCTCGAGACAAGGTGAATGTGTTTTAACTTTGGATGTTCATGAAGTCAGGAATCGGGAGTTGGATGAGCAGAGGAGGCTGCACTCCATACCCTCAATACGCAAAATCCCGAAATTGCGAAGAGGACCATCTAACTGTCTATTGTGGAGGACAGGTGGCGAAGATCCGAAAGCCATCGGGGTTTTAGACTTTGGGAGAACGAAGGTGAAGACCGGATAAAAATTGTGAAAGGCAAATCATCGATTTAATCAGGACCGTCTATCGGAAAAGGATCTGTGGCAAGCAGGTAGCATTTCGCTGACTCGTTCTTGAAGGAAGTCAATGGGCAGAGTTTTAAGAACTTGCGAGTCACGAAATCACGACTTGATCTGAGTTGTCAGATCAGGAGGAGCGTGAGTCGTTGATTTGGGAGGATCCATTTCGGAGTTCGGTATTTCAAGGGACGAGGAGTCAAGTGGGGCTCTCATACAGGAGTCCCGAAGTCGCGAAACGCGATGCACCTTTTTGGGTTAGATCTGTGGTCATAGCGTCGGGGTTGCATGGAGATGTAAGGTTCGTGCCTGGTGCTTAGTTGGGCAGGGTGGGTTTCAAAGAGGACCTGTGGATTTGTTCAAGGGTTCCAGTAGGGAACGAAAGGAGCCGCTTCGGCTCAATATTGTTGGAGAACGATCCTTGACCGAGAGGTCAGCGGATCCTACCAAGGCAGAGGTAGGGGGTCTGCACCACACTTGTTGAATGTAAATTGTAGAAAGTAAACCTATCGTTGCCAATATTATCATTGCTTATAATCAAGGTAGTGATTGTGATTATTGAGTTAAGCATGATGATTCAAGAAATCTGTTGAAACAATGTGAATCTCAATTTGAAGTGTCACTTTTCTAAACTAGGTGTAATTAAGTGTAACAACAATGAGCAACCAAAAGAATACAAATCTACCAAGCTATGATAATCTTGCTGAAAAACAATAATTATGTTTTGCTAAGAAAATGTAACTCAATTTTTTAGGGAAACATTAATTTATAGGGAAAGAGAAATTACGTTTTATTTCTTGAATGCAATCAACTTTATATAAAAACTACCAACAATGTAACTCTACAAAATTTAATAAAAAATAACTATAATTGAGCAAAACACAATCCTACATAAATGAATAATTGCATAAATAAATGAAATCACAAAAAAAAATGAAAAACTACCTAAACTACACAACACTCTATTCTATTGGAGTGAGCCCTGCCTCCATAGAGTAGAGTGTTGATATTAACCTACATCATTATTAAAAGCAAACAAAATAAACAGGATCAAACTAATACTTGTATTAAAGGATAACTCTTACAATCCAAGATGAGAGAGTGAGAGACAAAGTTCATTTATTCCTAAACATCTCTTTTATATATGAGATTACTTTAAAATAGAATTAACAAATGTTTGAATACATATCCACTTGAATCTTGAGTGGTTACACCCATATTTCTATAATTCATGGAATATAGAAAATGATTTCAATATTCTTTCCAAATTCCAACGGATTTTGGAATTCCTTTGATTTTCAAATTCATATTAAGCTAAAGGGTTATAACAACTTGCACAAATTATGTTCAAAATAGTTATTAATGGTGTTGAGATCCCTAGATCTATGGCATATACATGAGAGATATTTTAATGTGTGATAAAAAAGGGTATGCACACATGGGAAAATAGAAATCTGCCCTCCAATAATTCAAACCATGAAATATATGTTTTATCTTTCACAAGTGGCTACATGATGGGTGGTGACAAATTTCCTCATACGTAGCTTGTTAAATCTACAAGACATGGATCTACAAATACTTTGCACCATTAACTCGAATGTCCTCTAACTTGCAGCTCACCGACTGATAGCATAAGATTTCAAATTAATATCCTATCACAACTTATCCACAAATAAACCATTATTCATAAGTAAATACAAAATACACATTTCTCCTAATGTTAATCAGATTTTTAAATGAAAATGTAAAGAAAAGCAATGGAAAACACCTTATGCCAAGATTATGGTTTTAAGCACTTTTGTAGATCTGATAATCAACAGATTCCTCTTAAAATATGATCAAGGTATCTATTATTTTTTGTGAGCATGTTCGTCCTAATATAATCATATTATCCACCAAAAATCATGAATACCCAATTTTCCTAAGAAGTCGTGCAATTTACAACAAGTATATGACATCCACAAGTTCCCATGGCAAGAGTTTATGTAGCAAATTCCTTGAGGTTCTACAACAAGATATGGATCTATAACATTCTATAGAGTTCCTGTAGCTCTGTTGTAGACTTTCGGCAGTGAATTTGTTCATATAATTTTGCCGATGTTTCTTATGTAGCAGTCACAAAACGTATTGGTGTTGGTTCTTGTGTAAAAACACTAATATTGTTTTAGAACTTGTTTATTTATGTTTCCTCTATAGCAATGGTAGCGTTGTTGAAAATGAAAAACATATTGTAGAAGTTGTAGCATACCGTTAGATATAAATGAAGTGTGTTGGAAAAGATGAAACAAGTAGGTGAAAATAATGATTCTAGTGGAGTGGTAGCAACAAACTCTTGGAAAAATTTATTCAGCAAGCAACTAAAACTTGAAAGAGGATTTATTGCTTGATTTTTTTCATCATTCATATATTTTTGTTTTTAGTTTTATTTTTTTGCAAACCTTGTCCACCAACAATCTGGTTTTCAAACAAGATCTATCTCATTGTGCCCAGAGGGTTCTTACAATCATAATATTTATTCCCAAGTAATGTCTGTCATAGATTGGTTTTCAAACACTCCATGGTCTGTTGACTCTTAAAACGAGTTTTCACCATCATAATTTTTTTAATATATATATACATACATATATATATA
>ML815005.1:0-10564 GCA_009831015.1 Picea engelmannii | reverse complement strand
AGCACATAATGTTTTCCATGTTTCATTACTGAAGAAATATGTACATGATGTTAATCATATAATTGACTGGTCTGTGATCCAGGTGGAACCGGAGGGATAATTTCTACCAGAACCCCAATGCATATTGGACAGAAAGGAAACCCTGCTCCAAAACCGAACCATTGCACAGGTCAAGGTGCAGTGGAAACATTTTGGCCCAGATGAGGCTACATGGGAAATGGAGGATGCCATGAAATAGGCATATCCGATTTTGTTTGCATCCAAACATGCATGACATGTTGATAGATAGAACATCGGGGACGATGTTCCTTTAAGGGGGAGGGAATTATAACACCCTGTTTCCCCCAGTTTGTAAAAATAACTGGACTGGCCAAGAACTGTGGCAAACTCAGAAATGTGAATATGTGATGTGAATGGACCTTGTGGAAAAGGTTGATGAATGTGAATAATATTATGAATTTATATTGTAGGACTGCTGAGAGGGGATATGCTGAAAAAGAGACCACGATGGCTGCAGAAAGGCGGTGGAAGGCACCTGGAAAGGTGGCGTTAACTTCCACCAAAAATCAATACCGTATTTGGACTCCACTAGCCCGGAGAACCAAAAGCGGCTCACTGGCCCCGAATTAAATGTCTCGCAGGCTGGTAGGTAGATGGATCCTCAGGAATTAATGAGGGATGGGGAGGTGAACCGCCCATCCATAGAGCCGTTAGGCCTGACCAGCGCGAGGGAAATCGCACCACACTCAACCTCGCAAGAGGATAAGGCGTGGGGGAGAAGCGATTAGGGGCAGACACGAGGGGAGAAAGAGAACTCTGGCGATATGCAGAGTGGGTGATAGCAGAGAGGAAGGAGAGTAACCTTCGCTCCTGGTCACTGGCAAATAGAGACGCAGTCTCACAGCATCGTGGTCTCAACTCGGGGGTGGCTAGTGGTAAATCCGCTGGGAGTCGTTGAGCCTACAGTTGGGTGGAAACGAGCACCCCTCTCAGCAGTTGCATAACCCTTGGTGTTACTTTCTGATAAGTGTTTTTCCTTTGGCATCTTGAAATATATGTATGCTAACATTTATGATCATAAGTTGTGAAATTGTGAATGATTTCATTATAAGAATGTCTATATGGTGTCTTGATCAGTACTGGTAGTTGTATGTTTATAGGGAAAGACTACGTATGGCTTATGTTCTCATAAATCGTTATTTATATGCATATTGATCTAACTCAGACTTCACGCCTGGTTCTCGGGAGAGAGATACCCTTATCTGCCTCAGATAGTACCCTGGGTAAACATACCCATAGAGATACCCTTCTCGTAAAGCCCATCAAGAACCTGGAAAAAGGATGTGAAGGCGCAAGGTCTTAAGAAATCCCTGATAAGTATCGAATTGATGGACGAGATCCCATCGGGAGATCGGTGGTCACTCACGACCGTCAGATCGAAAGAAGAAACTGGAGTGTTAAGCGCCTTAACCCTGAATAGGTGTTGATCGACGGACGAGATCCCGTCGGGAAAATCTGTGGTCACCCATGACCGTTAGATTGGTAGGAGAAAGTAGGGGTTTAAATGCCTTACCACTTTGTCTCTCTGTGTCTTCGTGGGTAGCGAAGAGATCGGGATCATAGATCCCCAAGGTCCATGAGAACATCTGGACCATTGATTTTTCCACGTCCAGGAAGTCGTGGGAGAATGCACAAGTTAGGAACCTGTCTGAGCCGTCAGATCTCGGCTAGAAAACTCGACAGTCATTGGATCTGTCAGGAGATACCCAAGGGTTAAACCCCCAGTGAAAAGGGGCGAAAGCCCTGAAATAGATCTGGACCGACCGATTAAATAAGGCCACGTGTCGTGAGATTTCCCATTTCGGGAAATCGAGAGTCGAGAACTCGGGAGTTCTAGTGACGAGAGATCGAGATGTTCCATGGTGGAAACCCCGAAGCAGTCGTAGACCGACCGATTTCGGAAGGCTACGTGTCGAGAGATTACCCATTTCGGGAAATCGGGGATTGGGGATTCGGGAGTTTCGTTGACAAGAGGTCGGGCTCTCGCCTTGATAAATCCCGACGGAAGAGAGAGTGTGGTCATGTGGGAAGAGTTCATATTGACCAAGGCATAACCCAAGGGGCTAATCATCGATTTAGGCTTGTTTGGCACTTCAGCATTTCAGCACTCGGGATACCGAAGGGCATGTTCCCTCGTGCTCTCAAACCCCGAAATCCAGACTTATAAATATCGAGATGTTAGCATGTGGTTAAGTCCTGATGAACGGACGAGATTCTTTCGGAGGATCTCAGGGTCTATAATGATCGTCAGATGTGAGGAAGAGATGTCAACTTTAAGCTGGGGCTCGAATGCGCCTTAGGGTAAGTGGCGAGCAGATATGGACGGCCAAAGTCCACCCGCCCAGATCTACGGCTGAGGCTTCATTCCAGAGCCCCCTTGTTGTTCTTCCTTTAGCGGTGGGGGGGGGTCTGGAATCGAACGCGCAACTCTGGAACGATCAGGATTTATTCGCCTTGATCAATGACATTCAGGCGAATTCTGGACCCCCCTTGCCATTCTGCCTTTAATGGTGGGGGGGGGGGGTCCGGAATGGTGTGGCATGTGAAGTGGGACCCGTCTCCTATCACGTCGCCCACCATGTCGTGTTTCCCCTCTCACCACCTATACTCCACTCAACCGCGCGACAGGGCCATTCCTAATGGCCATTTGCTAACCTTGTAGGGATTCATCCCTATTGGCCAGTCACTAACCCTGTCGGGGTTCGACAGTTGCAGAGTTGAACGATTCGACATCCCTGTGGCGCCGAGGCACGAAATACAAAGAGGCGCCATGATTATTTGACCTGTGATCATGACCCGCGGTCACATGGGATCATAGAGAGAGAAAGAGCTAGCTTACGCTAGGCCTCCGTAGATATTTCGGGGGCTCTGATTCTGCAGAAATCAACGAAAACTTGATTACAGTAGTGGGTGTGTTACAAGATCTAGGTCTTAATCACCACAAAAAGTCGATATTTTTATTATTCTTGATACAATTGACTATTATTTACTTAAGAGAGAAACTAATAATTCTCCTTATAACAAATAGTCGCCCATTTCAACTTTTGATGAAAAAAATCAAAAAATACTAAAAAACCCTCACAAATTACAAGACTTCAAACCTCAATGGTATTCATATGCATGGTGACCACCAATTATTCTATTAAAACACCCAAGTCTCCAACTTTGTTTCAAATTAAATTTGTGGTTTCAAATTAAATTTAGGGTATGACTTGCCCATGTGAGATAAACACCATAAAATAAAATAAAATGTTTTACCTCATTTTCTCCATTGTTGCTAGATGGGTGCAAATGGGTTACTTGGTGGGTGATCTCACTGCCTAGTGGGATCTCATGTGTGGCATTCCACCTGTGTGTGGGATGTGTGGTCTACTTAATGGTGATCTATTTATTTTAGGCCATATCTAGTAAAGGGGACAAGTATTGGTGGACAAATACATGGCACAATTATATTTTCTGTAAAAAAGGGCTTCTTGTTTCTTTATCGTTCTCATTCAAATATCTTCACATACACCAATGAAACCCCAACCTTTCACTCACAATAAACAAAGGGAATATTCTCGGCTTGTTATGGTGCATCATAATCAGCATCAGGATAAAAACATAACCCCTTTATGAACTCTCATTCAAAAATAATTATTTTGGGACCATAAGACGAGCATAAGAGGAGTGCAATGGGATATGCATGACTAGGTTTACGTTGCATCATCATACTCAGAGGTCAACTACCATCAGCCTATTCTGATTTAGATTGGATTATTACATTACTTTTCATTTATATTGGTGATTTCAGAGTGGAAAACATTGGATGAATAAAATTGTAGGGTCATTTTAATGGTAGGTCCCCACTTGGAAAATTGGGGTTCGAGACATTCCAAGGCCATTTTGAGGAATTAAACAACATTTTTTTAGGTGAGAATTTTCCTTTAGCTTGGACCATCTGACGATTATATACATATCGATACCTTTCCGATGATTAAAGAATCACATCAATCAAAGTTCATATGCAAAAGTTATGTCTGGCACAAGTTGACCTACTGTGTTGACCACCATGGTATGAGAGGATGCCATGTCAGCCCTCGTTACTCATACATATGGGGTTATCCATGTATGGAATTTCAAGAATATTCTAGAAGTTCCAAAGCCTTATCACAATTGAGGGTTGAGGTCGTCAAAACCCTACCCCTAGGTGGCTATTGGGCGTTGTTGAATACTGAGCCACTAGGAGGAGAAGGGGTTCCATTATTTTTCATTGTATCTTGTTTCATAGCTGAGAAAAACTTCTAAGAGTGTTATTTTGTGAGAAAAACAGAGGAGGAGAGATTTTGTAGTAGCCATACATGTCACAATGTCAAAGGAAACTCCATAGATAGTCCCTCTTTCTTTTTAATTGCAATTGAAGAAAATAGAGCAGAGCAGCCCCACCTTCTAGATGAGTTTTCTCCCATATTGGGTTTCCAAGTTTATATCTTGTGTTTATTAGTGGATGGTGTGTGAGTATTTATTTATGTTTTCTATTTTTCACATTTCATCTATTTCATACATTTTAAGCAAAAAAAACAATAATTAAAGAATCTGAGATCTAAAGGAAAATAACCTTCACAATAAATATTTCAGTGTTTTATAAATTTTGTTGTGAAAAATTTCCTAATGAAATATCAATGAAAATGTACAAATCATATTTTGTATGTCGACCATAGTTTCCTTTTGTGCATCAATTAAAAATGACTTCCACCCAGGATTCAAACGATTGGCAGATCATTGTGATGCAAATCACAAATATTTATTGTTGGTGTAGATCGGTGAGGAGGAATGAACAGATATAATATCCACCAGATCCACGATTTTTAACACACAAAAGTCATCTTTCATATATCTAAGTGCGATTATGGATGTAATAGACATGTCTTTCCAACAACGGTTATATATGATTTTCAGCCGCAGTAACATAGGTTTACATTCCTCGATCCACTCAAATTTCCATTGTCGGCTTTCACATTGACACGATGAATTAACACTCGAGGGCATCAAAAACATTTTTGAGTGCAAGTGATCAAGAAAGAAAATGAATCATAGAACCTTAGATTTAATGTGAATAGGTCTTGGGAACACAAAACCAATGTTCATCTGGAAAAAAAAAGCTTTCAAAGAAGAGAAATATTATACCAACACTACAAATTTTTATTGGATAATGGATATCATTATCTAGATCACTGGTGCAGATCGATGTGAATCTTGACTATTATGAAAAGCACAAAATCAGAAATACATGGCATATTGCTTACTATGATTAATGTTGATTTTGATGAGATCAATTGGCATATTGCCCTTCTTTTTGCAATTACACATTCAAGTTAGAATTTATTTTCTTCTAACTTTTTATGAAGCTATTGAATTTCTTATAGAACACTACCATATGGAGAAGCATATGGAGAAGCGATCAGGCCTTTAAGATTAAAGATTCTTTGATACCATGTTAAGAAAAATAACAACAAGACAACATAAGAGACAAGAATTTGGCGAAAAAGACTTCAAGCCATATTCTACACATTCATATTCATTCCAATTATACAAATATATAATATATGAATAAACCACCTCTTAAATTTGATTTTCTCTCACATCAACACCTCATCAAGAGATAAGACAAGGAGGAGGAAAAGTAGGAATTAGAGCACACTTAGGATAAAAACTATATCACATAATGTAAAATAGACAAAGATGATGTAGGAATTGATGATTGTATAGAAATCATAGGCTAATAAATAAGAGAAAATTGAATTAAAGCACTGAAAAAATTCTCATAAATTTAAAGGTGTTGGAGAATACCTAAAAAAAAATGGTATAAAAAATTATGTAAAACCAACAAAATAAAATATAAAAATATTTTTTCTAAAAAACATTAAATTTACATCTTAAAACATTTGTAATAACATTATCTTATTAATCCTTAAAAATCAAATAAAATATATTTTTTTTATTTTCAAATAATTTTAATTAAAAAATAGACTCCTTAAATTGTACTCATCATTATCATAAATTATATAAATTTAATATTACATTTTCCTTTTGGAATAGAAATGTAAATCTTAAATAAATATTTTTTTTACCATGATCATAAATTATGTAAGTTTAAATTTATTGCATTTTCATTCTCAACTATTGATATAAGTCTTTAAAAAAAAAAATCTATCAATAAATATTTGTTAACCATCATCACAAATTATAGTTTAGTGTTAAATTTTCATTTTAAATTATAAATCTAAGTCATAAATGTTTGTTAATGAGAATAGAGAGTAACTATAAGTGTTTTTATTAATCCTTGACCAATTGAATTTTTAATATAAATATTTTATCAATTTGGGATTATTTTTTAAATACTAGATGCTTGAACAATTGTAAAAGTGTAGATAAGTCATTTAGTCAGTCTATCATTAGTTTAGGTATATTGTATTGATTCATTCAAGTTGAACACACAATTGCATAAGATAAGGGGCATCTATACTTTAAGTATACTGTATTGATTCATTCAAGTTAAACACAATTGAATAATATAAGGGGTATTTATAGTATTCCTCTTTTCTAGTTAAAATTGGTTTTAAATTTGGTAGGAATTATGTAGAAAGTTAAAGTTTCACTTTTCTATTAGGAACTGTATTCATGGATTTTGGCCAATTTTAAAAAGACCTAAATCATCAAATTAAAAAAAAAAAAAACATGGAAAAAAACAGAACTTTAACTTGTTGGAAAAACTACCCTCATTAAAAATGGGGTGATTTGAATACTCATATACAAAACCACAAACAAAATTCAAAAGTTGAACCATTTTTATGTGTTTTTATCATTTACTTTAATAAAGTTATTAAAAGTAATATTTGTATATAATGTATTATTATTTTCTTTAATAAAACGATTTTAGTAATTTTTACATATTACTTTGTATATAACAGTTTAATATATCTATTATGTAATTAGTATTTTGTTTTAAGTGTGTTTATTAGTTTATTTATTTATTTTTATTTTATAATTTTTAAAATATTTTTATATAAATATAAAATAATTTATAAATAAAGTGTTATTTTTTTAAGAAGGAATATTTAACATTTTAAATCTAAAGAAATATAAAAAATAACATGAATTAAAGTTATTTTTACTACTAACTATTATTTTTTATTTATATTTTTAAATATTTAATTTAAATTTTATTTTCCTAAGGATTAATATATGAGGTTGATTTGCAATATTTGGGAGGAGGTTGATTTATTTTGTTTCATTTGTTGTAAATAGTGGGCATACATTATTAAAAGATTATTAATTAAACCATTCGTCTTTTTATGTTTTGGAAAAGATTCATAGTGATCATAGTTGGTATCGCTGTGCACATTTCAAACTAATTGTTATATTTCTTGCGAAAACGAAATTTCATTTTTTTAGGAAAGAAAAAAAATAATTCCCCTTATCAGTTCAAGTTGGTGTGCATACATTAGTTTACATTTTTCTTTATGTCATATTATATTGGAATATATAATACCAACTTGTAAAAAAAAAGTTGTAAGGAAACACAAAATAAGTCAATAATGCCTAGTTTTATAGTGAGGGTGGGGGTGACCACATTCACCTACATTTGTCTTTATGTCACATCATATTCAAATATATAATACCATCTCTTATAGAGAAAAACAAATTTGTAATGAAACACAAAGTAAGTCAATAATGCACAGTGGCCATTATCGTGGTGGATCACATGAGGGCGGGGTTACCCACATTCACTTACATTTTCCTTATCATACAAAATTAGAATATAAAATAACAAGTTACAAAGAAACACATATTTGTAAAGAAGCATAAAGTAAGTCAATAATACACCCTATGACATGAAAGGTGGGTCACATGAGGGTGGGGTGTGCCCAAATTCACCTACATTTTCCTTGGCGTATCATACTACAATATATAATACCAACTTGCAAATAAAATTAGGTTTTTAAGGAAGCACAAAGTAAGTCAATAATGTTCCTTTCCACTTAAGAGGTGGGAACCCCTCAAGGTGGGTCACAGGCGGGTGGGGGGTTTCCACATTCACCTACATTTTCCTTTATGCAATGTCATATTGAAATATTACATACCAATTTGCAGATGAAAACATGTTTGTCAATAATGTTCCTTGCCACTTGAGAGGTGGCAGTGGTTCACATAATTGTCAGTGCCCACATTCACCTACATTCACTTTTGTCATATCATATTGGAATATATAATACCAACTTGTAGAGAAAAATAAGTTTGTAAAGAAGTGTGCACATTTAATGAATAATGCACCATGTGGTTTTCACTTTAGGATTCTTGGTTTGGGATATTTAGTTTTTTACTTTGTTTGTGTAAATGATGGATGTGACTTATTTTAACAAGAAAGATGCATCGGTTAAGTTTATGATGGACAAAATTTTAGTCTATTTTTTGTTTATGTTTAAGTGGATCTAGGACCCTAGCATTGTGAGAAAATCTCGTTATAATTATAATTTTGTATGTTTTTTAAAAGATCCTCTGTGATTATAGTTGGTGCAACCATGTATGTCCCAAATGTAATCGTTATATTTCCTATTGAGATGAAATAGTTATGATTTTCTTTGAGGTGAAAAAGAAATAATGTGCCCTACCACTTCAAGGTGGGCCATATGAGCATGGGGGTATCCATATTCATCTACATTTTCCTTTATGTCATATCATATTGTAATATATAATACGAACTTGCAGAGAAAAACACATTTCTAAGGAATCAAAAAATAAATAATAAGTTGTGAGTATAGTAATGGTGGGTCACGTGAGGGTGGGGGGTTCCCACTTTCACCTACATTTGGATTTATGTCATATCATATTTTCCTTTATGTCATATCATAATGGATAATGTAATACCAACTTGAAAAGAAAAACATGTTTGTAAGGAAGCACAAAGTAAGTCGATAATGCATGATGGGAAGGGTACTATTACGATGAGTCACATGAAGGTGGGGGATGCCCACATTCATCTACATTTTCAATTACATCATGTCATGTCACATTGGAACATATTGTACCAACTTGAAAAGAAAAACAAGTTTGTAAGGAAGCACAACATGAAATATTGGAATATATAGTACCAACTTGCAAAGAAAAACAAGTTTGTAAGAAAGCACAAAGTAAGTCAATAATGCACTTTGCCTGTAAGAAAGCACAAAGTAAGTCAATAATGCATGATGGGAAGGGAACTATCACGATGAGTCACATGAAGGTGGGGGATGCCCACATTCATATACATTTTCAATTGCATCATGTCATGTCACATTGGAATATATTGTACCAACTTGAAAAAAAAAAAAGTTTGTAAGGAAGCACAACATGACATATTGGAATATATAGTACCAACTTGAAAAGAAAAACAAGTTTGTAAGAAAGCACAAAGTAAGTCAATAATGGACTCTTCCTGTAAGAAAGCACAAAGTAAGTCAATAATGCATGATGGGGCCACTATCACGGTGAGTCACATGAAGGTGGGGGATGCCCACTTTCATCTACA
Organism: Picea engelmannii; assembly: GCA_009831015.1. Classification (NCBI taxonomy): domain Eukaryota; kingdom Viridiplantae; phylum Streptophyta; class Pinopsida; order Pinales; family Pinaceae; genus Picea; species Picea engelmannii. Next base: position 957 of record ML815005.1, on the reverse strand, counting down.
TTTTCAATTACATCATGTCATGTCACATTGGAATATATTGTACCAACTTGAAAAAAAAAACAAGTTTGTAAGGAAGCACAACATGACATATAAGAATATATAGTACCAACTTGCAAAGAAAAACAAGTTTGTAAGAAAGAACAAAGTAAGTCAATAATGCACTCTGCCTATAAGAAAGCACAAAGTAAGTCAATAAAGCATGATGGGAAGGGCACTATCACGGTGGGTCACATGAAGGTGGGGGATGCCCACATTCATCTACATTTTCAATTACATCATGTCATGTCACATTGGAATATATTGTACCATCTTGAAAAGAAAAATAAGTTTGTAAGGAAGCACAACATGACATATTGGAATATATAGTACCAACTTGCAAAGAAAAACAAGTTTGTAAGAAAGCACAAAGTAAGTCAATAATGCACTTTGTCTGTAAGAAAGCACAAAGTAAGTCAATAATGCACTCTGTTTGTAAGAAAGCACAAAGTAATTCAATAATGCATGATAGGAAGGGCACTATCATGGTGAGTCACATGAAGGTGGGGGATGCCCACATTCATCTACATTTTCAATTACATCATATCATGTCACATTGGAATATATTGTACCAACTTGAAAAGAAAAACAAGTTTGTAAGGAAGCACAACATGACATATTGGAATATATAGTACCAACTTGCAAAGAAAAACAAGTTTGTAAGAAAGCACAAAGTAAGTCAATAATGCACTATGCATGTAAGAAAGAACAAAGTAAGTCAATAATGCATGATGGGAAGGGCACTATCACGGTGAGTCGCATGAAGGTGGTGGATTCACACATTCATCTACATTTTCTATTGCATCATGTCATGTCACATTGGAATATATTGTACCAACTTGAAAAGAAAAACAAGTTTGTAAGGAAGCACAACATGACATATTGGAATATATAGTATCAACTTGCAAAGAAAAACAAGTT
>ML815004.1:62916-97886 GCA_009831015.1 Picea engelmannii | reverse complement strand
TCTCCTTATTTAAGGTTCCACCTTCAAGAAATTGATGACCCCGATGAAGCTTGGGAAAATATTGAATTTTTGTTTGGTAAACACAATATTATTCGAGCACGTCACTTAGAAAATCAAATATTGAATTTAAGTCCAAATGATTTTTCTTGCATTGACGACTATCTATCTAAGTTTAAAGCACTTATAATTTTATATGAAGAGTGTAACATAAATCTGGAGAAAGAGTGTTGCATATATATTATTATTTCCAAGCTAGGTAGTGTAGATTCTATGTATGTATCTACCTTCTATTCCATGAGAGAGGCTCTAGGGAAATCTTATTAAAAACCCACTCTTGAGTCCTTTTGTGATGCTTTGATTATAGGGAAAGATAAGCTTGTACAACTTGGAGTGATCAACACTACAGATACCTCCAACAAAGCCTTAGTATCCCAGCAGAAAGATAAACCCAAGAATCCCAAGAAGAAACATCCTCAACATAACAACAAGCAAAACAAGAGTCTCAAACCCACTCAGGTAGCTTCAGCTTCTAATGGTGACAAAGGAGAAAAATATAAAAATAAGAATACTAACATGCATTGCAAATTTTGTGGGAAATATGGTCATGATGAGTCCAAGTGTTTCAAGAATATGGCAGCTTTAGAAGCAGTAATGAAGAAGCACAACACCAGTATTGATTCTACTTCTTCTTCTCATGGACATGCACTTTCTACTTTTGGTTTTTCCTTCAATGCAACTTCCACTTCTTCTTTTGATGAGTGGATTATTGATTCTGGAGCATATTATCATATGGATAAGGAGAAATCCATATTTTCTACTCTAAGTGAATGTAACACCAAGAAAATATTTGTTGGTGATGATAGATCTCTTGGTGTTGTAGGATCTAGAACAATTCAGTTAGATAATGGTCATTTCAATGATGTATTATGTGTTCCAAGTCTTTCCTATAACCTTCTATCAATATATCAAATCACTCATTCGGGTGAAGGTAAAACCGTAGATTTTTCACCTCACCAAGTTGTAATCAAGGATCTAAAAGAACCTCAACATGTTCTTGCAACTGGAATTGTTGATGATATTACCAGGTTGTACAAATTTGACAAATTTGGGTCATCATCTTTTCCATCAGTTTTTGTTGCTCATAGTGATGACTTGAGAGAACTTTGGCATGAGCAGTTTGGTCATCTAAACTATCATTCATTGCAAAAACTATGTAATCAACAGATGGTGATTGGTCTTCCTCTTGTTTCATGCAGAGATGGTGTTTGTTCTGGTTGTGTTCTCGGCAAACATCATTGGGATATTTTTGACAAATATGCCTCTTAGCATGCCTCGAGCCCTTTGCATATTGTTCACAATGACTTGTGTGGTCCACTCTCTTCTCCTTATTTTTCTGGGTGCAAGTATTTCTTAACTTTCATTGATGAATTTTCCATATGTACTTGGGTCTACTTCTTAAAACTTAAGAGCGATTTTTTTGACAAGTTTTTTGCCTACAAGGCCCTTGTAGAAAATCGATCTGGACATCAAATTTGAAGGTTAAGAATAGATAATGGAGGTGAATATGTGAACAACAATTTTACAAGTTACTGCACTACACAGGGCATCCAAATGCAACACATTGTTCCATATACACCTCAACAAAATGGTGTTGTTAAGAGCAAGAACATCACATTAAAAGAAATGGATAAGTGTATGATCGAATCTAAGGAATTAAGTCTAAAGTATTGGGCGGAAGTCTTAAATTGTGTAAATTACATAATAAATTGCACTCCAACAAAAGGCTCTTGAAAATATAACACTGGAAGAAGAATGGACTAAAATTAAACTAGATGTAAGTCACTTTCATGTATTTAGCAGTATAGCATGGGCTCACATTCCTTATGAGAAAAGGAAAGCATTGCAGCCTAAAAGTGAGAAGTGTATATTTGTTGGTTATTCTGAAGATTTCAAAGGTTACAGACTTCTTCAACCACATTGTAATGAAATTATTACTAGAAGAGATGTTAAATTTTATGAAAATATCTTGGCCTGCGAGCCTAATTCGATGATTGTGCCTTCTTCATCCTGCGAGCCATCTTCAACGTTTGTGCCTTTTTCTATTCCTATTATGGTTTCTTATTTAGATGGTGATAGTGAGGATAAAAATCCTTCTCCTACTCACCTTCCTCCATATGATTCCATTGAACCTAAACCAGCACCAGCACCACCGCTTTCTAGATGGGTTCATTCAACACGAGAAGCAGTTGGTGATCTTATCGGTGATCCTTCATATCAGTGTCAGACATGTTCACAATTCCAGTGAGCCTCTTCTATTTTGGTTCAAGTTTTAGAGACTTGTGATCTAGAGACATTTGCAGAAGCTTTAGGTCATCCAGAGTGGGATACAGCAATGAATGAAGAGTATCGTTCTTTACTGGAAAACGTGATCCAGATGGATATTGGTGGCCACCCACCTATTCCAACTAGCTCATCTTGACTTTTTTTAGTTCAGCATGTTTCTATATAATGATGACTTTTCTTTGTAATTGGGGGTTATGCACTTATGGGGTTGTCTTAAATCCCTACATAGCATCCAGGTGGATATTGGTGGCTGCCCACCTATTCCAACTGGCTTATTTTGGAAATTTTCATATCAGGACATCTTTATGTACTTCTAGAGCCATTTTAGGTCCCTAAATTGTGTTTTTGTGTATTTATCAAAAATACCTTTCCAAAGGGCTATTACACGCTTAAAACGGAGGTCGTATGAAAACATTACGACCCCAGGAAGTTGAGGTACCAACTTACCCAGTGGGGCCCACATAACTTTTGGTGTTTCATCTCCTAGGGTTAGGTTTTTGGATTTCTAGGATTTTGGCATTCATGAGTAATGTTAAAAATTCCTATGGAGCCTCATTGTAATCATTCTTCTCAGATGAATGCACGTAGCAGCCACATCTCTTCTCAGAGATAGCTACCACCATTCGATCAAGTTGTTTCAGCTCTGCAGTTTTACAGTTTCAGCCTATTTTATTTATTCAATAGAAGTTATTGTTCACTGGATATTTGTTGTTTTTCTTTGTATATATGTGTTATGGTATTCAATATGTTATTAATTTTGTTCCACTCATAAATCTAGATCAAAATGATACTTGGGATCTTGTACCTCTTTCAAAAGGAATAAAACTTGTCAGATGTAAATGGATCTAAAGAACTAAGTATGCATCAGATGGAAGTGTTGAAAGGAACAAGGCCCAGTTAGTTACCAAATGATTTTCCCATGTTGAAGGAATTGACTATAATGAAACATTTTCCCCTGTAGCCAAAATGAATTCCTTTCACCTTTTTCTTACCCTTAATTCCTCACATAAATGGGAGGTCCATCAAATGGATGTTAAATCCACCTTCTTGCATGGGTATTTTCAATAATAAATATACATGGAACAACCTCCTGGCTATGTCTAGAATGAATCTAGCCTTTTTTCTCTCCTTAAGAAATCTCTTTATGGTATTAAGCAAGCTCCTTGAGCTTGGTATGCCAAAATGGACAACTTTCTTATTGACACCGGATTTTCTAGATGTCATTTTGATCTTAATGTCTATACTAGGAAAGTAGTAAGCCATATCATAATCCTTTTCCTTTATGTTGATGACCTTATCCTTACTCATAGTGACTCAAAACTTCGAAACCATCTGAAAACAAGCCTTAAGAAGAAATTTGAAATGACAGACTTGGGTTTTTTGCACTATTTCCTTGCCCTCCAAGTTTTGAAAACCAATGAAGGAATTTTTCTTTCCCAATCTAAGTATGCTTGTGACCTTCTTCGTCTCTTCCACATGCAAGATTGTAAACCAACCCCTTCTCCCTTCCATTCTGGAGTCAAGCTTTCTTCCACCTATACTTCTCCCAAATTTGATGCCACTTTGTACCGTTAGTTAGTTGGTAGCCTCTTATACTTGACTCATACTCATCTTGATCTTTCCTTTTTTGTTGGTCTTGTTGCTCGGTATATGAAAACACCCCATGAAATCCATTGGAAAGAAGATAAAAGGATAATTCAGTATGTCTGGGGTACAATTCAGTTCAGGATACATTACAATTTTGGGGGGACTACTTTATTGGTTGGTTTAAATGATTTGGATTGGGTCAGAAACCCTGATGATCGAAAGTCTACTACAGGATATGTTTTCAGCCTTGGTTCAAGACCTGTCGCTTAGGCCTATAAGAAACAATAGGCTATCTAAGAGAACTGATTGTAAAGGCATGGCAGAAAATCGTTCTCTTCCTGCAAATTTTTGACATTCATTAAAAGCCTGCATAAAGTTGTGAGAATATTTTTTAAAAAAAGGCCAATAATATCCATTTCTTAAAAAATTTAAAGTGGTGGATTTTGTGGAAAAATGACCACCAATGTGGATGCCTAGATCTGCTAATACATGAATTTGCTTCAAGATAGTTTGGGATACTATATCATCTATACAATGTAACATCATTCCATCAGTGTGTTAGCACTCTGTAAATCTGTCCGGTTGAATAGACAAACAACAAAGGTAACTGTTTCAACCAGCTTTAGAGCTGATGCCCGTTGTCTTCTTTCCATCGTGAGGAAAGAAAAATCTAGATGAAGAGTAGTTTCATAATGGAGCATGGCAGCAGCTTCAGAGGGTTGAATTTCTTCTGACAAATTATAATAGACGCTAGAGAAATTTCTACTGAATACAGAAATAGCTTCATTGTTGTGTCTTTTCAAGGCATAAAACTCAGTGAGTTGCAGTTCTAAGGATTTCTCCTTGCCCCAAAACTTTAAAATAAACTTTTTCAATTCTACCCATGAGCTTATGGTTTCTGGATGTAAATGTTTGAACCAGTTGTTGGTGTCTCCTTTCAAGGATTGAGAGAAAACCCTCATACACATATCATCGTGGTCAATCTTGAATAAATCTATAAAATGATCAAACCCTTGAATGTTCTTTTCAGCTGAGATGATATTCGATTCTCTAGAAAACACAGGTAGGTACTCATAGAAATTTGGGGGGAAATCATGAAGGGTTTGGGGTAGCTTTAATGGTATATATATATATATATATATATATATATATATATATATATATATATATATGTTGGGCCTTGGGGATGTTGGAATAAGAACTGTGGAAGGAACATCGGCCTGGGTCTCACGGGATTCATCAACTTGGTCATTGTCATTGCATGGCCCAGGTGAAAACTTTTTATAAGAACCAGCGACAAGGTGAGGGTATGCATGTGCAACATAGAGAGAAGGAAATATAATTGCAAGTCTTTCATGATCATCATTAAAATGCAATAGATAAAGGAAAATTTGTTTGACATGTTCAAGGAAGGAGCAGAGGCAACTCAAAATGAAAAGTAAAATTCTTTGGAAGAGGTCCCATTTTGAGTACTTGTTTTCCTCCATGATTTTTTTCCTTGCCCCTATCAAGGGGTCTCATCTTTCAGTGAAGTCTCTGTCTTGTGCTTGAATCATTGAGAGTGGAGTCGCCATTTGAAATTCAGGATTATTTTATCAGTGGAGTTGCCTTCAAACTGGTGTGGAGTCACCAAAGAAAGAATACATCCAGTATGTGCCTACATGTCTGTTTCTCTCAGACCCTAGAACTCAACCATGTCGTTCTTCCCAGGGAAAAAATTTCAATTTCATCCCTGGAAACGGTGCCAAAATGTTAGCACTCTGTAAATATGTCTGGATGAATAGACAAACGATAGAGGTAACTATTTCAACTAGCTTTAGAGTTGAGTCACTAGCTTTCTCAACTCAGAGAGGGCTCTCTCATGTCACTTGATATATCTATGGCAATCGATGGCTAGATTTGGTTTGTTTTGGGGGTTTTTATAAAGTTTTTTGAAGAACTGAAGATGACCTTTGGGCTATGGGGTCAGGAATGTAGGATGTATTGTCAAATCATAATAACAATTAAGAGGAAAAGGCTAAATGAGGAAGTGACTTTTGAGTTTATACTTGAAAATTTAGATGGTATCAAAAGAAAAGAAACACACAACTATTATCAGAGAATTATAGTAATGAATTATGAAATGGTTTAGAAGAGATAAACATAGTCTAAATTGCCAAGCCAAGAGCATTGAATAATGAATTCTAGACTTTTAATTTCTCAATTTAGACATAGGAAAGCAAAAATGAAATGCAGAATAAGGGGAATCACACACTATGAGAGAAAATGAGACTCATAACACCACCAGTTAGAATCTTTTCATAAAAATTTTGAAATCTGCCTTTGCATCCATGTATTCATTCCATCCCCAGATATTTACAAAATTTTCCTGCACAGAGGATAGGCTCCTCTTTTCTCCATGTTTCTGTACTCTTGAGACCAAACATATATAGAGGAATTTCACGTGGAATTTAAAATGTTCCGACTTCCTCATAATTCTAAAATAGATACAAGTTACAAAAAGGAAGAACAGTTATACAATTTAAAGGGACCGTTAGTAACCGGTCTATCATATCAGGACTCCCTTCTCTTAAGCCTCCATCTGTCCAAAACTTTATGAAACATACCTAAATTTACCTAAGGATTTACCTCAACTTGGCGATATCCTCTTCCAGGGTACTTAACCAAGCGAGATTTTCTCCAACGCTCTCTATCGTCTCAGTCTTGGCCTCCATCCTCTGCCTTTTTCTCCTTTTCCTCTTTGCGGTTGGATGGTAGGTGTTGTCTGCGTGCTCATTTATAATGAGATCCCTCATAACGACGTTTAATTTGACCCCTGAATCTATCTCAGTTGTAGGTTTGGTATGAAATTTAGTTGCCAATATCTGCAAGACCCATCTTTCTTTCTTACTTATTGACCTTCTTGTCACATTAGTTGAGAACCTAGTCGCAGCAAACATCGTTTCATGAGTATTATCCATACCTTTCAGACTTTGTAGAGGTCGCGATTCATCCACCCTTTAAATTTACAGGACTCAGGAAATCAACACAGGTCAAGCTTGTTTTTCTTATGCATAAGATGGAAATTTCCCAGAGTAGGATAAAACGATTTCATATCTGAGATTTCATAGTCTTTGCATTTTAATCACAAATTACTGTCATAGTACGTTGGTGTGCCACGGTTCATCAATCCATTTCGAATGATGAGCTTTGAGTTAGTTATGTGATGGAATCCTTTTGATACGTCATCTGGGAAAGTACCTGGACCAATGATGTGGAGTGATTTGACCAACTGCCATCCTTCCCATGAGTTATTGATGTGACATTTTGAATCACGTGACATCGGGGCCATGGGAAAAGTGGTTTTGGGCAATCTGTTGTCTACCCCGATGTATGTGCAAGAGAACCACGCATTCCTCATCAAAACCATAATGGTTTTCCCCAGTATGCCTTCGCGACATTAAGTTTCATGCTATTTGTCAACCTGATGTGGGCCTCAACCGTGGATTTGGGATTCTTCAAAATCGACGATCCATCGAGATACTCCCTTCCTGCCTCTGCTATATTTATCTATATTTCATGGGATATATTTGGGCCCCCTAAACTATCACGCCTCTATTGTGGTATAGCGTTTCACTAAATTTCTAAAAATTTTAGATCCCAACATGAAAATTTTTAAGGTGATAACACAGTGGTTATCCAAAAAAGAGAATATCCCAAGATCAGATATTTACAGGATTCCAAACAAATCTTCCTGTGTTGATGCTTTCTAGATTATTAGGACGTTTTTTAAACTGTAAATAATAGATAATTTCCTTGTACCAATGATGTTCTACTAACTCATAATTTTCACTTTGAATAAGAAAAAGTGTAGATAGAGCATCCTCATCATTTTCAAAAGTTACACTTGGCTCAGAATGTTGAGACAGATGTAAATCTAGATCTAGTCCCTTGATTATATGAGAAGTTATTATCATGAAATAGTGTTCTTGAATTTTCGCAAGCTAATGTGCAAGTTTCCTTGAAATATGAGTTTGAGAAAAAAAATGGATAGAAAGCATAGGGACTTTTACATGTGTATGTTTTCCTAAGATATAGTATCGAAATTTTTCTATAACTTAAACAAGAGCATATGCATGTTTTTCAATTATTGTATATTTGAATTCATCATATGATAGACTCTAACGCGTGTAAGTTGTAGTTTGGTCATTATTTTGATCATGTTTTTCAAGAAGGATAGAAGATATCACTTATTCAGTAGCATTTGTGTAAATAATGAAATCTTTTTCGAAGTTCAATTTCGCCAAAACCGATGCAAAAATGATTTTTTTTTATTCCGATGAAAGCCTCTTCTGAAATTTCATTCCATTACAGCAAAATCAGGAACAAATCTTCTAACAAAATTATTTTTTCCCATAAAAGATTAAATTTCTCTTTTAGAAGTGGGGGCTTGAATATTTAGAATGGTAGTAATCCTCTTGGGATCAATACTAATTCCTGAATCAAATATGATGTGACTGTGAATCTTATCCTGAGTGACACCAAAGATATATTTTGTCAGATTCAAAGGCATTCCAAACTTCCTACATCGTAAGAAAACTTTTCTACGATGATCAAAGTGATATTGTCGATTTCTGGAATAAACAGTTAAATCATCTAGATAAACTTGAATTATATTACCAATAAGATCGTCAAAGGCTATTTGCATAACCCTCTGAAAAGTGCACCTGCATTTATTAAGCCAAATGGAATTCTTTTGTAAGTAAAGGTTCCTCAATTAGTAGTAAATGTGGTTTTGTACTTATCTACCCTCTTGACTTTGATCTGATTGTAACCTAAGAAACCATCAAGAAGGGACATCATTTGTGACCCTACCACTTGTTGTAAAATTAAATCCATGTTCAAAAGAGGAAAATTATCTTTTACACTTGCCCTATTCAAAGCACAAAAATAAACACACGACCCGATATCATCGTTCTTCTTTTGTACAGGGACAAGATTTGACACCCATTCAAAATATTTTATAGGAAAATGATGTGAGCATTGATTAATTTCTCAACTTCCTTTCTTATCATTGCCTCTAGGGCACAGTTGATAGGTATTTGTTTTTTCCTAAACACTTTTTCTTCTTCCTTGATAGGAATAGAATGTTGTATGATATTAGTATCAAAACCACAAATATCCTCATATGACCAGGAAAAAACATCTTTGAATTCATGGAATAGTTCCATGAATTTATGTTTCTCCTCATCTGAACATTAGGCTCCATCTTTAAAATCTTTGGTTTATCCTGAGTTCCAATATTCAAAGAGACTATATCACCAATCTTTCTTTTAGACTCCTCTTCTTCTACATTCTTTTTATTACCAACATCACTTGATGAGAATGAACTCTCTAGAGGAGTCAGTCCCTTAGTAATTTTATTGTCTTCTAAAGATATAATTTCCTTTTTCTTAAGAGGCTCATTTTGTATGAAAGCATAAATTCTCTCATCATCAGGAAGGAATTGCCAATATTCTACATTATTCGAGAAATTAGGAAGATATAAGGACATGAATGTACAATCCGGTCTTTGAGGCAGTAGTTACCTTGTAGGATTTGCATCAAAAACAGCAATCCTATCAGCCATAGAATTCAATTCTCTTCTGATGTGAGTGATGTTAAAAGACAAAAAGTTTGATATTAAATACCACTCTGCTTGAGTATATATTTTCATTAACTTGTTTGCAGGAGTATATATTTTTCTAACCAAATTTATAATCAATTCAAGATCCCCAAACATAGTTAGGTGATAACAGTGAATATTAAAAGCATTTTCAATTCCTAAGATCAAGGCTTCGAATTATGTAATGTTATTTTTGCAAGCAAATTCTAATCTATATGAAAAATTATGAATATTTCCTATGGGAGAGTATAATATAACACCTGCACCATTACCCTCACTAGAACAAGCACCATCAAAGTGTATATGCCAAACTCTATATTCAAGTCCTGAATAGGGTAAAACAAAATCATCATCTTCTTCAAGAAATATAGAATATACACAAATATCTTCTTCAACATAATTTACATTAGGCTGAGGAAGACTTTCAATGTATGGTGAGATGTGTCCTTCCATGAGGACAATAATTATTCTTTCCATTTTGGGGGAGGGACATGTGTCATCCATCCAAAGAAATGTACCCACCAGTGAAATCTTTCCAATCTCTTACTAGAATTATAGAATAATTTCTAAGTGGCATATCTATGACCTAAATAATATAGGTAGTCCTAATTTATAGATGTGCACATAGGACCAATGTTACATATTTGATTTCTCCAATTGTTATGTGTTTCTTACTATTATAATACATCATACTTTTATAATTTTCATTGGTGCATGAAAGACCCAACTCTTCCATTATAATTTTTGGCATTACATTGGGACCTGACCCAGCATCAATCAAGTAGAAATGCGTGATTTTATCCACAATTTTTACTGATACATAGAATGGATGATTTTTTACATAGCTCCTAGGATTATTTACAACTACTTTATTTATGTATAATTCTTCTTCATTAGATTCTTCAGATACAATAGATACAATAGAAGTTGTACCTTCCATAAAAAATTTCAGATGCTTATGTTGTTCAGGGACGGAAACCATATCCAATAAAGTTGCATGTTCTTTAATTGTGGCTAGTTATTTGATAATGTTGTATTTATAAGAAGAAGGGGAAGAGGTAGAAACCTCTTGACTTTGGTTACCCTTAGTAACCTGAGAGTTTTTTTGTTGGGAGGATGAACTTGGGGAAAAGGTAGTCTTTGGATTACCACCCTTCCCTTTGTTTTCATATGACTTATTCCTTGTATCTACCATCATAACATCCTCTCGAGGAGCCCAATCTAATGCAACAATATTTGTGTTATAGAAAGATTTGCCTCACCATATTTATCTTGCACAGAGGGCCTTTTTCCATTTCCCTATGCAGACTTCTCATCCCTTTTTGATGAATCCAGAGATAAAAATACATAGTTTTTCACATATACACGCCCTATCTACTATACAACAGTGTATATGTAGGCTACTTCACTACAGCCCGCGTACATCGGGATTTGTGCTAGAAAATATAAAATGAAGTTGGGTTTCCATGTCACGACAGGATATCTATGATCCTTGGCCTTCCATATACTAGAAACATTCTGACTCGACCCTTAAGTTGCATTTTGAAGGCTATAAGAGCACAATTCCAAGATATGGAAAAAAGGAGAAAGCATTCAAATTTGAGAGAAAAGTTACTCTGGAGAAATTACTTCATATTGAGTCTGCATCCCTTTGTCCCTCAAGTCTGAACATAGTGTTCAGCCCCCAAGATCTTTCCCTATTGTTGAGAGAACCTCATTGTCTCTTTTCTATGAGTTTGCCTTTGGTGGAGGATTGAAGTGGTGGAGGCCCAATTGGAAGGAACCTGGTTTCTTGGTTTCGAACCGTGCCGACACAGAAGTCTGTAATGTTATCACTTATGTTGGTCATTCATTAATATAAATACTCCTTTCCATTCCTATTGGTATCATGCAAATATATGATTATTATCCATGGGCATGTTTGTAATGTTTATTAATGGATTATTCTATCTAATGTTCTAACCTTTTATATTATCACCATATGCTTGCTCTGCTTGTTTGTTGATAACTTGTCGTAAGTATAAAACTTTGAGTCGGAGTGCTCAACGGTGGATATCTTCAAACATTGGAACGAGGTAGGTTTCTTTCTTATCTCAATAGCACATTGGTTTATAAAGCATATGTTGGAATTGAGTAGATTTCTGCAGTCATACCTGTCTGTTGTGGTTCACCCTTGCCATAGAGAGATTTTCCCTCGTAACATAATTTGCAACTCCACTGGGGACAGGCAAGTTTAAAAACTCTGTTATGAGGGAAAAGAGACAAAATAAAAAATACCAGTTATTTCTAAAGATGAATTAAATAAAGACCTTCTAAGTCTGGCCTGAATATTTTGAACAACCTCTTTTTTCCTTCCTATTTCTAAAAGAGGATTAAATTCGGGAGACTGGCCCATTTGACATCTATAATTGCATGAATGGGTGGACATATGACATTAGAATCACTGAGGAGATATGTTATGATGTTTCCTCTGAAATGCCTCTCTTTGGTCTTAAATTTCAATGTCTCTAGCAATGGCTTCCCAAGAAGGTTCGAGTTATTCTTGGTTGTGAGTAGTTTCAAGAAAAAAGTAAAAAAGACAAGAAGCAATGTTTTTCTAATCAGAAAATCTAAAATCGAGTTGTTTCCGGGTAGGAAAAGTCATTAAAATAATACAAAATATACAAAAGAAAAAAACTAGAGAGTAATAGATTACTCCCCAGTATGGTATCCAAATAAATGTTGATGAGAGAAGTGGAAAGTCCACGCTCAAGCATTTTTGAATCTTACTAGGCTAAGGTAAGATAGGCGGGAATGTCACCCTTCGTTTATAGCCTTGCAAAAATATCAATCAACCCTCAAGAAATATGTTCTTGGACCTGATGTTATTTTAAAATTATTTGTTTCAGTATTAAAAGAAAATGTAAAAATGTTTTATGTAAATTCTTAATGAATAGAAATTAATGAAGTAAAGAAATATTACAATATGAAAATAAGAAATACACAAGTTTCAATTGAGAAAAAACAGATTTTATTGATAAAATGTTTTCTAAGTTATAGCAAGAATGCCTATTTTCAAACCCCTGTGAGGGTGAGGACCAAGATCATAGTTAAAAGTATAAGATGGAATTTAGTACCATACATAGACAACTGGTCTTTGAAAGAAAAATACCAAGACTGTGTACATTGGATCAACCAAGTATTGACTCTGAAAATTAATCTTAATCAAACTTGAAACTTAATTCAAAAATTATAATAAAACCATATAGACTATCAAGAGAATTGAATGACCTTTTGAAGCATGTCAAATATCAATGCTTCATAGTCCTTTCTTATTTTCCACGTTTAGAAATATCCTGCTATCAACAAGAGGATTAAGCCTTTTTAAGAAACTAAGGAAATGGAAATATGAATTTTAGAAATCTCTATATGAAACAAGAGAAAACCTTATCATAAGTGTTTCTCTCAAATTCCTCCTATGTTGCTTCCTCTACTGAAGAAACTCGTCTAAAACCATGACATTCCAATTATCACAAGTAAAAAGCAACATTAAGATAGACATCTAATACAATTTATCTAAATGATTAAATTCGATTTGATACAACACTGTCGTGAAATACAAATGGGATATGAAGAGGGGAAAATGCAATGGGGACAGGGATACATCATCCAACCATCACATCCAATAGACAACATCAAAATATGAAAACTATACTTGTTGATCATAACTTCTAAAATCATAATGCCCATATTTTATTTCAATCTATACAAGTTTCTACCAATCCACATATATTTTCTTATCATTTGCTTTGTTCTTTTTACCATGCTAACTATATCAAACAATTTTCTTTCTTATGCATATTTTATTATATAGATAGGAATATAATGGAGAAAGGAATTTAATGAGATGGAGTTTAAGGAATAACTTATGAAAAGTGAGATTGATGAGGGAGACTATTTAATAAAAATATGACTTCTTTTAATGAACTAAATCATCAGTCAAAATTGTCCAACCATTCCAGAGAAGTGTACAGTTTGCATTTCATAATTTTCATAACAGAAACTTTCCTTTGATCATATATCCAAACTGTGTCATTTCTTATCTCATTTATTTTATCTTAGTTACATAGATAGGGCCCATATGATAACAGGAAATAATGGAAGGGATTGAAGGGAGTAATTTGTGTAAAGTGAAATAAATGGAGGGTTAAAATGAGTCTGCAATCATCCTTATATTTTTCTTCATTTTTCCACCAAATGAAAAATAACAGCCACATACACTCTTACTTAATCATATCCATATGTAAATTCAATTGTCACAGTCATGTATGTGTAAAGCTTCAACAACAAGTCTTAAAATCCATAAAGACTATTTATTGAAACAGATATCCATTGTTCAATACCATTATAACAATTATCTCATCATTCTCTATTCACAATTTCATAATATCCTTCGAACAACCATTCATAAATATAAAATGTGAGTGATATTGATGGTTATGACAATCAAGGCAAGTTCAACCACATCACTATTTACCCAAAAGAAGACACATTGATAAAAAAATTCAACAGTCTGCAAACAACCAAAAGAATAACCTAAGCTCGATTGTATTACATCATATGTATATAAGTTTGAAAGAGCAGTGTTCAAAAATCATAACCATATAAAGCAAATCTTTAAACCTATAGTTTCGATGAGTAACTTCAATCTTGAAGTGAAATCGATAAACATTTTCAAAAGAACTTGTAATTGTTTTCCATAAGAGTTGGCAATCAGATAATAAAAAGAATAAGTTCGAGTGATTCCAATAGTTCAAACCTGCAGTTCAATATCAGGTTAGGGTTTCAAAATTGACACTTTTAAAAAACCCAATGAATACATGAGTGAGGTGGAGCATCAAAATTAATGGTTATATGTAAATCTACAACTCCAAAAACCAATCATTGAATCTGATTGTTGAAAAATGCAATCATGTTCAATGACTTAAAATAGAACACTTTGTGTGAGTGACTTTTTTTTAATGAGTAGTCCAATTTCATACTTGGCCTTTCATAGAAAAGAAAAATCATGAATACAAACCCATTAATTGAATTCCTATATAGTTCCAAGTGCAAAGATAATGTTTTGGGTTTGTAACATCCCCAGCATCCAACTAGGCTATGCCACATAAAATTTTCGAGTTGTATGCAAATTCAAACATATACACACAAAAAATATTGTGGAACTTTATATATATAACTTAAAGCAGAAAATCACATTTTGTAAATGCATAGATTCATACGGAAATAACATTAAACATATACATGCAGCATAGACATTCAATACCCATAAATATAAAGACAGGTATTATAAACCACACACAGGAAAAACCCCTAAAATAAACGCATAAATAATAATGTAGCATGTAATTTAACACACAATTGACACTTATATTGGTAAAAATATCACCAAATGTGTGCAGAACTTTCACGAACCTCCCACCCTTAGACCACGTTGCTCATCACTCTCAACAGTGGGTCACCCTCGAGCTGGGACTAAACTCCACCTGGGTAAAGGGATTCCTAACTAGGATGATGTATCTCAGACAACATAAAATAATCCGTCATAGGTGCCAACTCAAACTAATATCCTACAGTCCCTCATTCCCTACATGCATGTCTCACCCCAGGAGGTGTGCCCCTTCTCTACTCAACAGTCCTCTGGCTGCCCCAATTCCTTTCCAGATCTTCAACAACAGGCCAAACAGGAAGTCTCGGATCCTTGTAGTTGTAGTTTATCACCTTCGGGAATCAATTCCCAACAATTATCTCACCTAGAGAGATTTTCTCACGAACCTGAAAACCTACCTCTTCAATCTCCCACGGGCCTGACAACCCGCTTCTTTAGTCCAGCTCCTAAGCTAACCAGGTACAGGTATTGGTATGGGTATGGGTATGGGTACGAGTACAAGTAAAGGTACAGGAAGGTACCAAGGACATTTGAATGAGTGAGTGAATGAATCATGGAATGATGAATGAATGAACTAAGTTCAAACTATATGTATGCATGTTCCCAACTTGACACTTGTCATGTTGAGAGCTACTTTGGTCCATTTGTCCCCATCCTTATAACTTTAGGATAAAATAATTATCCATACTTTATACTTTAAGGAATATTAATATAATATTCCTTTTTTCCTTAAGCTCCCTAGCTTATCCCATTATCCTTAACTTTTAGCCCCCTTTCCCTAACTAGTGGAGTTTAGTCCCCCAAACTCCGTTATCATGGTCAATCTACATGTAGCGATGTATTATATTAGTGATATGAGTATTTACATATACAAAAATAGGCCCACTCGCCTTTAACGTCTAGGTTATATGGCCTAATCATCACATAAGCCTTCTGGCTTATAATAAACTGGCTCACCAACCTACAAAACTCAACATATACACAAAAGGCTCTCTGGCCTCAAAATCGCACGCACTTAAGTTTGTTGCGTGCAGTATTCTGGAATGTGCACACCTCATCATTTTAGTGCGCAATACATGTGCGTACTATACCATGGAAGGTGCATGAAAAAATATATCAACAACTCACCAGCTTATAATCATTTTTACATTTACATTTACAATTTGGGGTTCATCCTAGGGGTATTACAATCCCCTCCCCTTATTTATGCATTTTCCTTAGTGCATTATATACCATGTACCATTCAAATTCTTTAAAAAATCTTTAAGCTTTATCTATTGGAAGCTCAATATCCATTTGGTGCTCTAATTTCCAGCACCAATTTCGGTATTCATACTACAGTTGGAAGTCAATTGCTCTATTCCATAGAGATCCTTCTGGAAATAATTCATCTCATTGTTCCATTTGAATCACCCTCCTTATGGCACCATAAGAATCTTTGGGTTGCCTCCTCCTTGTTGAATTCACCCTTCCAGGCTTAGGCATCCCTTCACTGCTACGCAGTCCTTAAGCGATCCATCTTGCCAAGTCTTGCACACACAAGGAGAATACTAACCCATTACCAGAACCCTACCAAGGTTCTAAAATTATAGGGATTTAGTGTCCTCAATAGTAGTTGTTATTTCCCAACATTCCAAATTTAATCAATATTATCTCATCTGCATCACACACATGCACTTATCATGAGAGAACATTATAAAAATTCCATTTTAGAAATCAAATTAATTTCATAAGGAAATCGACTTTTCCCAAAATATGAAATTCTATTTCATAAAATTTGTCATCGTTGTTGCAATAATAGGATGTAGTCTTCCTTCTGGATTTCAGCAAGCACCATGTTGAATATTATTTTTCCTGCAATGATTTTATCTTGCATACAACCAACAGATTGTCAGTATTTCATGTACATCATATTGTAATTGAAATAAGTGCAAAATACCTTATGCAATGATCTTATAATTTCCTACACCTAGCAATCCAATCACAATTACCAGACAATTTATTAGATAGAATGACTCATCATTCTATGCATATGCATGTTCGCAATTAATAATAGTAAGTTCATTATTTCAATTTTATGTAGTCACTATTCATGTAACTACCTGACTTGCAACTTTCCTGTTGCAATGTCTAGCAGTTCCTACATTGTTCTCATCTCCATGAGTTAGCAACATTTTTTTCATTAGTATAATTATTTCCATTCAGAAACATATACACATGGACTCACAAAATGCATTCAGAAAATGCATTTAAGTTTACAATTCTATCATGTATGAGTGTAACTCTGCCACTTACTAGACATGAGTGCAACTCTCAATGCCTATTTATTCAATGCACCTTTGTATTGATTTTCATAATGATTTTTATCTAAGTCATGTATCTCACCATTCATAAATTGGAAATCTGGCCAATGTCTTGACACATTGTCCACACACTTCCCATTGTTTTCTCAATTACTTGGATTCCTTCCTTTTCGACCCGAACACTACACCAAGAATATAATTGTGTGGTGTGTATTAGTGTTATCGAAAAGGTTGCAGTCTAAGTTTTATTTAAAGGTAGGAATATCATTAGGTATTTGTGTGGCATGTAACCTTTCTATACCCATACCTTTCCATATCCAACCATGTCCTAGTCTCATATATGACTAGATTTCCTAGCATCATTCCTATAACAAGTTCTCATCTTTTATTCCTTTGGTTATTACCTCATAACCAAATTAACATGACATGCTACTATGTCAGTGTGTGCATTCAAAAGCTAAAGAGCTTTGATAAATATAACACGCCTCTAGACTTTACCACACATAGTGGTATCTTATTCATGTTAATGCATTTAAACAATACCATATTGTGTATTATAAGAATTCAATCTGGGGAAATGCTTACCTGAATTTCCCTTTGGTAACTATGCAACATAATTTCAAAAGAGAAATACTTACCTGCATAGTTTCCACTAAATGAGTTTGATGTTACCTGATTAGTTGATGACAATAGAATCTCTATGTTGGCACGGGGGCAGACCCAGGGTTCAATGCTCAACAGTGCACCAACAAAAACCTAACTACCGATCCTTTCGGAAACACCTACGAAGCAGATGAAGTCTCACCCGAGGTAGAGGCAAGGGTGGTTGTAGAACTCCAATGTCTGCAACCTTAGCTAGGACACAGATATGTGATTATAACACTTAACATATAACTTAGCAGTTAACATTCATCAATATCTAGTTCTTAGTTACAGCGTAGTTAAATCCTACTCTCAGCACAGATAAACCCTAACTATAGATCATCACAGTATTCATCCAGATCTAAGATATCTAAGCACTAAGCATATTTGTATAGGTCATATCTAACATCCATTCATATCATTAAGCACTAAGCATCAATAGATCTATCTATCATTCATCTATATTAAAGCACTAAGAAATTAAACATATAAACACATCAATCCATCGCACAAAGCAGAGAAACATAGCATGTGTGTGGTTCACCCCCACCATGGGGCTACGTCCACCAACTCTTTGTCTTATTTATTAGCTTCTTCAATCAGTTACATATAGAGAGCCACAAAAACCCTACTCCGCAGAGGACAGGAGATCTGTGCACCTCTCTAGATCCTCCTTCCCCAGGCTAGGTTACAGAACTAAGCCTCTTCTCAAACTCTTACACTCGCTTGCACTGAGCTCTACAAGCCTCATACTGTATGCACAAAAATCAATCTCCACTTAGCACTTAGAACTTTCGATCACATAGATTGAACTCTAGCACTTAGCACTACTTACAACTGACTCCCCATTACATCGCCTAATCTTCTATATATATTACAAAATCGGGCCTAAACATGGGTAAACCCATGGGTCGGCATTCCCATACCCGTTACATAATCCCAAAACCCAAAAATCCCTAAAAGAGGTCGAGATCCCACAATCTCTGCTTCATCTTGCGCTTTTCCTTCGACAACCTATCGAAGTCCCAAAAATAGTTCAAACCTTACCAATAATCCTCAAAACTTGGTCAAGGGCCAACAGGCCCCCAACACTCACCTTTGACTCGTCCCGAGTCATTCTGATCTAGGTAGCTCAGTTTAAAAATCCTAGAGCTTGGATTGAGCTGCTTCGACTTGTTGTTGTGCCACGGCCTCCTGTTCAGCGAACTCTTGTATGATTGCTTCGTTGGCAGGTCCATCTAGACGTTGTTCAGCTGTAGTGATGACTTGCTCCAGTTCTACTCCTTGGCCTTCGATCTCTGTGAACATTTGTTATGCCTCATCCTGTACAAGTTGGAGCCTCAGAGTCACTTCCATGATTGTTGGCCCTTGACCAAGTTTTGAGGAACACTTGGTCATATTTGACCATTTTTGGACTTTGATAGCCTATCAAAGATGGAGCACCAGACGAAGCAAAGATCATGAGATCTTGGTCCACTTTTGGTCCCTTTTAGGGTTTTGGGTTAATGTAATGGGAAAGGGATGTCATCCCATGGGTTTACCCATGCTTAGGCCCACTTTTTTAATCTATAAATAGATACTTAGGCAATGTAAGGATAGTCGATGGCTTAGTGATAGTAACTGGATCTGTGTGATCGGATGCAGATTATAAGTGCTCAGTGCATGATTGTAAGAGGCTTGCAGAACTAAGTGCAAGTTGTTGTAGGAGGTTGTGAAAGGCTTTGTGATGAAGTGCAAGGAAGAAGGATCTAGCGAGATGTGTAGATCTTTTGTCCTGTGCGGAGTAAGGATTGTTGAGGCTCTGTGTTTTAACTGCTTGATCGAGATAATAAAGAAGAAGACTTTGTGAACGTAGCCCCAGGGTGGGGGTGAACCATGGTAAATTTGTGTGTTGTGCTTTGTGCCTCGACCTAATGTGTTGACTCTTCCTTTGCTAAGTGCTTTGATGTGTTTAGATAGACCTATTTATGATTTGTTCTTTTGGAGATATGAATGAATGTTAGATCTGGTATGTAAGATGCTTAGTGTTTGATCTATCGAATCTAATCTATCTTGATGTGGCTAAGTGTTGAATTATCTTAGATCTAAGTACATATTGTGATGCTCTGTGTTATCTGCGAAGTATCATAAGGGTTGAATATTGATGAATAATCTATTCTAGGTGATTGCTAAGTGTTATAATCCCAGATTTGTGTCCCAGCTAAGGTTGCAGACACCTGAGTCTTGTAACCACCCCCGCCTCTACCTCATCTGAGACTTCATTTGCTTCGCAGGTGTTGCCGAAAGGGCCGGTAGTTAGGGTTTTGTTGGTGCACTCTTGTAGCGTTGAACCCTGGGTCTGCCCCTGTGCCAACAAATGGTTCCATTGTCAGGACCTGAAACTTTGATTACTGGGAACTGAGCAGAAGAAGATTTCTACAAAGATTCATCCTGAAAATGTGAAAGCTCTGTGCATGGATCTATGCCCTAGTGCATAGTGATCCACTTTATCTGAAAAGATCTTTGTTGAAGAAGGAAGGATAGCTCTGAAGGAAAGAAGTCATATCTACAAGAAAAGATGTTGATACTGAAGAAAAGAAGTAAGATATGTAATCTTTGTGCTCTGATAAAGGTAAGAATAGTTAAAAGTTCTTAGATCTGGAAGCTTTGTGCCTTGTATAAGTAAAAGAAGTGAAATTTTTTGTTTCTAAAGTATGGATTTAGGTATGCTTGATAGATTTTTTCCTAGCTTGAAAACTAGGGCATTGTTAGATGAAAAAACGTTTGATATGAATAGATCTGATAAGAATAATGAAAGATATGTTATACCTATGCATAGAAAGAATGTATGGACTAACAAATGGATGCAGGATCCTAGAAAGAAATTGTTGAAGGCTAGCCATTATGATCCTAGCACGCAGTACAAGAAGAGTTGGGGATCATTGAATAGAAAGAGAGGATTAACTCTTTGTTAGAGTTGCAAAAGACCAGGACATCTTTCTAAGGAATGCCCTGAGAGAAACCCTAGTTTCCTCTGTTGTAAGGATATGGACCGTGAATTACTGGATTTCCCTAGAATGATTGCTAGAATTGAAAAGATGAATATGGAGCAAGCAAACTCTAAAGGAGATTAAGAGACTAAGATTGTAGAAGAACCCCAGAAAGAATCAGAGATTATGTTCTGAAAATGAAAGAAACCATGGATGAACATAAATATGCCAGTTTGTCAGAGATCTTCAAAGAAAAGGAGAAAATCGAAGTAAGAATAGGAGACTTCGACATTGACTGTGCTCTAGATGAGAGAACACATATGAACATTATGATAGAAAGTACTTAGGAAACCCTAGGAAGGCCTGCTATGGTTCCATCACTAGGAAAAATAGGGTTGTTTAAAGGAAAAATGGTAACCCTATGTGGCAGGATTACCCAGATAGCTATGAGTACCCATGGAGCTTCAACAGAGGAAGAATTTGAATTTATTAAATTTATTGAGGATCGTGCCCCATTTCCAGCTTTGTTAGGAAAGATCTGGATTGAAAAAGACCAGATCCAGAGAAAAGAAGAAAAGGAAGCCCTAGAACAGAAGAAGCAAGAACTCATGGAATTTATGACTAGAAGGATCGCCTACTTAATGGAAGAAGAAGAGAACAGATCTAATCTATTGAACACCAGGGAATTGGATGTCGAAGCTATAAGAGCATTAGAGGAACCAAAGAAGACCAAAATACCTAATCCATATGATGAAGGAGTATTACCCTTGGATCTGAAGAAAGAATCTCAGCATCACGAAGCGACTATTTCGAGAGAAGATAAGAATCAGAATGGACAAAGGATGACTGAGATGAATCTCACTGGGAAGAAGGCTAGGAAGCTAAGTAAGAAGAGAGCCAAGATCAAAAAGTTACAAAATATTCCAAAGGAAACTTTGCAGAAGGAAGAATCACGGGAATTGAGCTTCATCGGGGTATCAGAACAGCGACATATGGCACTTCATCGTGGTGAAGAAATATAACCGTTGGACCGATATACCCATTCAACTTTCACCCCAAATGGATAGAAAAACATGAAAGGATCACCACCAGACCATTGTACCACACCATAACGGATGGCTTAACGTTCATGGAAGATTCATATCCATTACAAGTAGACCATTGACTAATTTCCTATTTAACTCGTCGCTTTGTTCCCTAAGAACACTTTTTCCAACTGAAAATTCGAAGCCCGCAGAACTAGTGATTGTCTACAGTGACCATTGCAAGAAGATTGTTCATCCTAGTACAGTATTTTGAGATCATCGTGACCCCGATTATCTTTCCCAAGTGCATATGTCCAACAAGCTCACCACACTTGAGGAATCCATCGTAGAGGTCCTTCTTGATTTAATGACTGAGAGAGTCATGTCAAAAAGAAGAATGTTCATCGATGTCCAAGCATCATCAATGATAGGAGTGCAAGCCTCCCCATCAACTGCTCAAGAAAGAAAATCTCGAGCCGACGCAGAGAGAAGAACTAAGCATAAGGACGACATAGCCAACATGAAGTTAGTGCCATCCATCCTACCAGCTTACATACCCCTCTAAGCAGTGAGATTAACAAGGACAGTGTCCCTAGAGACTTTGAATACACCCTAGTCACTACATATCTACCGAAAAGAGTACGCACCTACCACGCAGATCAAGACAAGGTTACAGCATTGAAGTTTTACGACTTCAACCTGGGGGACCGTAAATTTTACAGCATGCTCGCCCCGTATAAGTACTTGACGAGAACTAAGGGAAATAATTTGAAGCTCATCCCTCAGTAATGGATGATGAACCTCACGCAATCTACTTTTCTCAACGTTATGAAAATACCGCACTTCGGCAGACACCAAGAGGTGAATGCTTGTGTAAAATTGTTGCTAGCAAGTTACCATGGAGGATACCTGTGGTTAGACCATCGCATAATAGTTGATCCAGCGATGATCAATAGTATCACCAAGCTTAGCATGTAGGGCCCTAATCCCCATGAGTACTATCCTGGAAAGACCACAGATCGTTCTCTTGTGCAGAAGATCAAAGAAGCCTATGACGATGTTGAGAAAGGCATGAGAGGCTACAAGGTAGTTTCTATTGAAAGTGGCGCAGTGTGCCTCGCATGCCAACTGATCGTAGGAAATTTGGTATGTAAGAATCAACCAACACAAGTATATGGCTTTGTAGTTGACCTCACAAAAAAGTGTGCAGAGGGACTACAGATGAACTGGGCGAAGTACCTGGTGAATCAACTGGAGATTGACTGCAGAGAAGCCAAGGATCAGGGGCATGAATTCAATTTTAGCTGGCTCTTGATACTGATCACTTTTGTTGCATGGGAGCTACCGAAAGGCGCAACCTTCCCGGACCTTGACCCCTTTGAGCCACTAGCCACGAAGTTCAGTACATTATGGTACTCGAACAACATGAGCAAGCAATGGTAATCAAATGTCATTTTCCACGTGTACTATAACCAATTGAAAGAATCCCTAAGGAGTGAACCTCGCATACCCCGAACACTTTACAGAGATTTTGAACCTTGATAAAGTTCAGTGCTGACTGCCACTTTATATACCTAACCCCATGCACTGATGAGCACCAGGAACAGCTTCAGTCCTATTATAAGCTGACAGAAGAAGACCTGGAAGAGATCGCCAAGGAATGGTTAGTGGACCTCCTTGTTTCAACAGACCCTGCAGAAATGTCTGACATCAACAACCCCGGAACTGCGTAAGATACACCTGGGCCTAGTAAGACAAAGAAATCAAAGATGACGAAGAAGACTGAAGAAGTCCAGGATGTTGACAGCCTATCTGTAAGGATGGCTTGCATTACACCAGATGAAGAAGGTACAGAAAATGAACAACAGAAAGTATAAGTACCACCACTTAGGGACGAAGAAGACTCATCGAAGAAAAGGAAGATCTCACCTCTGAAATCTTCCTCTAGAAAGAAACCAAGAACCCATGTAACCAAGATGTGAACTTCCCTCACATTGGATGACTTTGATTTCATTGTTGCAGCGATCAATGATGCTTCAAAGGAAATCATAGAGAAGCAGGAGGTGAAGTAGGAACAAATATATAGCCAAATTGAGATCGTGCTCCAAGGAGTACAGCAAGCACTCCAGTCTAGCCGAGCAATCTCTATTGCACCTCTGCCAGAAGGAACAACAGAAGTGGGAGATGAATCAGATCAGCTCTGCAATATTGTTGATACAGTCGAAGTACACCTTCGACATGCTCAGGAAGGCCACCCAGGCCCTAAAGAAATAACAGATGGAATTTATTGAACAACGCCAAGCCGTGCAACAAGAGAAGAATTCTCTCCAAGAAAAATTTGAAGAAGACAGAGCGAAGATTCAAAAAGAGAAAGAGCAGCTGCTCACAAAGAAGATAGGAATTGAAGAAGCGGTCAACAAAGCATTTTTCTCTGTGACTGGCTTAGAGAAGAAGGTCGAAGAGCCCATAGAGTGCCAAGTGATGAATCTAGTTGAATTTATTCGGAAACTTCAACAAAGAATCATGGAATTGGAGCTTCATACCATACCACAGACTCCATAAGAAGTGTGTGACCAGCGACAATTGAATGCTCAGAGTGTAGTCGAGAGGATTAAAACACTTGCTACAGAATGTAAATAGCTAAGTAGAAGAAGCGCTCAAATATATGAACAACTATCTGAAGACCCAGAGTTGAAGAAACTGGAGTCCTAACTGTAAGAAGCAAAGCAGCACGTAGATATAGTACAGGCACAGCTCAAGCTCTTGTCACCCATCGAGAGGATGAATAGATCCCGGGAATAGTGCACTTCCCAACAACTCATTCTTACCATGCAAAAAATAGTGATGGAAGTCACCTAGAAACTCCATCCAAGCTAGGAGGCGGCCTACCTATTGTTTGAAGAAATTGAAGGCCAAGAAACACTACTAGAACAAGTAGTTGTTACAATCGAGCAGCAACTGGAAGGACCTATCAGCAAAGCGGTTGTTCAGGAATTCACTGAACAAGAAGCAGTAGCACAAAGACAAGTCGAAGAAGCTTGAGACCTTTGAGGCAAAGTTACCCAGACCTGAATGACTCGAGACGAGTCACAGGTGAGTGTTGGGGGTTTGTTGGCCCTTGACCAAGTTTTGAGGAACACTTGGCCATATTTGACCATTTTTGGACTTCGACAGCCTATCAAAGATGGAGCGCCAGAGGAATCAGAGATCACAGGATCTCCGTCCATTTTTGGTCCCTTTTAGGGTTTTGGGTTAATGTAATGGGAAAGGGATGTCGGCCCATGGGTTTACCCACGCTTAGGCCCACTTTTTTAATCTATAAATAGATACTTAGGAAATGTAAGGATAGTCGATGGCTTAGTGCTAGTAACTTGATCTGTGTGATCAGATGTGGATTATAAGTGCTATATACATGATTGTAAGAGGCTTGCAGAGCTAAGTGCAAGTTGTTGTAGGAGGTTGTGAAAGGCTTTGTGCTGAAGTGCAAGGAAGAAGGATCTAGCGAGCTACGCATATCTTTTGTCTTGTGCGGAGTAAGGATTGTTGAGGCTTTGTGCTGTAACTGCTTGATCGAGATAATAAAGAAGAAGACTTTGTGGACGTAGCCCCATGGTGGGGGTGAACCACGGTAAATATGTGTGTTGTGCTTTGTGCCTCGATTTGATGTGTTGTCTCTTCCTTTGCTAAGTGCTTTGATGTGTTTAGATAGACATATTTATGCTTTGTTCTTTTGGAGATATGAATGAATGTTAGATATGGTATGTAATATGCTTAGTGCTTGATCTGTCGAATCTAATCTATCTTGTTGTGGATAAGTGTTGAATTATCTTAGATCTAAGTACATACTACAATGCTCTGTGCTATCTGCGAAGTATCATAAGGGTTGAGTATTGATGAATAATCTATGTTAGGTGATTTCTAAGTGTTATAATCACAGATCTGTGTCCTAGCTAAGGTTGTAGACACCTAAGTCTTGCAACCACCCCTACCTCTACCTCGAGTGAGACTTCATCTGCTTCGCAGGTGTTGTCAAAAGGGTCAGTAGTTAGGGTTTTGTTGGTGTATTGTTGTATCATTGAACCCTAGGCCTACCCCTGTGCCAACAATGACTTTGCTCTGAATGGTGTGGACATGCTGCTAGACAGTGCGCTACTCTTGGGATCGTTGCATCCTTTCAACAACTAATAGGGGCTTCAACTGCACCTGTATTGTTTCTTCTTGATACTTCACCTCTTCGAGCTGTGACTCCAGTGTCTTCAGTTTTGGATTCTAAGTGAGTCACTCATACGTCTGGGCATTGTGATCATTCAATTTCTTACATTCTGTGGCAAGGGACTTTATTCTCTCAACTGCACTCTGCTCTATTGCTTCTCTTTGATCCCTTTCATCCTGCGGAGTGTCGGGCACTATGTGGAGCTTTCAGTCTGTTATTCTCTGTTGTATCTATTGGATAGCTTCTATGAGATTCTCTACTTGATGTGTGACTCTATCTTCTGCATGTGGCTCTAATCCTATCACAGAGCGAAGTGCTCTGTTGACTGCTTATTTCACTTTGAGTTTCTCTACGAGCAATTGTTATTTTTCTTGTTGCATATGTGTTTTCTCTTCTTCAAACTTTGCCTAGAGAGAAACCTTCTCTTGATCTGCAAATATGCATTGTTCTACGATTACTCCTTCCACTTGCTTCAAGGCCTGGGTGGCTTGTTCTGTTTCTTCTTGTGTGCGACGAAAGAGAGCTTCAACCACATCAGTTAGTCGGGGGAGTTAGGTTGGATCATCTCCCAAATCTGGTTCTCCTAATAGAAAGGGTGCAATGGACACTACACGATTGGACTGAAGGGCCTGTTGTACCCCTCAGAATTCGACCTCAATTATGTCATACATTTCCTCCTGTTTAGCTTTTTTTTTTCCACGATTTCCTGTGAGGCATTGTTTAGGGTTGTTATGATGAAGTCAAAATCATCGGTAGTGAGTATAGTCTACATCTTGGTCATGGTGGCTCTGGATTTCTTCTAGGAAGAAGGTTTCAGGGGAGAAACCTTCCTCTTCTTCAAAGGATCAGCCTCATCTCTAAGCAATGTTACTTCGCCTTACTTCTATTTAGTTACTTTTGCATTTATCTATTCTACTTCATCATCACCCCCTCAGTCAGGTGATACTGAAGCAATCTTTCCTGAGGCGCTACTTAAGTCTTGGACCTCTTCAATCTTCTTCCTTATTCTGGTTCCTGGTGTGTCATGTTCTTTGTGCATGGTCTTTGGGCTGTCAGGGTCAGCATCTCTGCATGGTCTATGGGAATAAGGAGGTCTGCCAACCATTCCTTAGTGATCTCCTCATGGTCATCTTCCGTGAGCTTGTAGTATGACTAAATCTCCTCCTTATGCTTATATGCTTGCATTGTAATGTAGATGAAGTGTCGATCTGTGTGGAACTTCATTAGGGGTCAGAAACTTTGTAGGGTGTTCGGATTCATGCGAGTTTCATCTTTGATGGCTCACTTCAGCTGGAGATAATATGTGTGAAAAACAGTGTTTGACTACCACTGTGTGTTCATATCACTCGAGTACCAGAGTGTGGTGAACTACACATCAAGTGGCTCGAACGGCTTGATATCTGGGAAGGTCACACCTTTTGGCATCTCCCAGGAAACAAACGTGATGAGGATCAGGAGCCAGCTAAAATGAAACTTGTAGCCCCGATCATTTTCTTCGTGGAAGTATATTTCCAAATGATTAACTAGGTACTTCACCCAGTTCATTTGTAGGCCTTCCACGCACTTCCCTGCGAGGTCAATGACAAATCCTATGATCTGCATGGGTATGTTCTTTCTTACAAGATTTTTGGCTATTAACTGGCATGCTAGGTGCACTACGCCATTCTGGATGGAGGCTACCTTGTAGCCTCACGTCCCCTTCTCTACATCACCATATGTATCCTTGATCTTCTGTGCCAGTGCGCGATCTGTGGATTTTCCTAGATAGAACTCCTACAGGTCAGGTCCTTGCATACTCAATCCTGTGATCCTATGGATCAACGTCGGATTGACTGTGATACGGTGGTCTAGCCATAAGTAGCCACCATGGTAACATGAAATAAGTAGCTTGACACAGGCGTTAACTTCCCGGTGCCTTTAGAAGTTAGGGATTTTCAATACGTTCAGTAGGGTGGATTATGGGAGGTTCATCGTCCAAAGCTGGGGGATTATATTTGAATTCTTCCCCTTCATCTTGGTCAGGTATTTATACAGGGAGAGCATACTATAGTTCTTGTGATCTTCAAGGTTGAAGTCATTGAAATTCAACGTGGCGATCTTGTCTTGTTGTGCTCAAACTGTGTGTATCCCCTTCAGGAGGTACACAGTAACCATGGTGTACTCAAAATATCTGGGCACACTATCACGACTCATCGCGCTGGCTAGAGGTGGGATGTAGTCGGGATCAATTTTGCATTTTCTAGGTCATCTCTGTGTTTGGTTCTCTTTTCTACTGACGGTTGGGATGGTTTGGCTCTATGAGCAATCGATGGATAGGCTTTCACTCCTCTCGTCGATGATGCATGTACACCCACAGACATCACTCTTTCAGACATGACTCTCTCATTCATGAGGTCGATGAGTACTTCCTTCACAGACTCTTTGATTGCGCTAAGCTACTCAGACATACATGCTCATGGTTGAATATTTCGGGTTTAGAGAGTAACTGCTCAATACAGCGGGACGGATGGTGATAGCATAATGATCACTATGAAAAATCAACTAATCTACGGGCTTAGATAATTATGGTTGGAAAAAATGTTCTCAGTGCGTGGCTTGATAGAATAAATAGATAACTTGGCAACGGATCTCTTGCAATGGGTGAGAAGCCTTCATTAACTCAGTTCTATCTGATATGGCACGGTCCCAACGGTCTGGTGGAAAATTTTCTGACCATAAATTCCTTTCTACCCATTTGGGGCATCAGTCTTACGGTTATATTGTTCCCAACAGATATATTGCTTCTTCGTGGCAAGGTGCCATGTGACATTGTTCTGATATCTCGACGAAGTTCCAATTTTGCAAATTTTCCTTCTGTGAAGTTCCCTCTCTAACCTTTTGTAATTTTTTGATGTTTTCTCTCTTCTTACTAAGTTTTCTATCCTTCTTTCCAGTGAGCTTCGTCTCGGTATTTCTTTTTCCATTATTATTCTTGTCTTTTTTTGGCATAGTAATTTCGCGTTGTTGAGATTCTTTCGTAGGGTGCACGGGTAATACTTCTTCTCTAGCTGGGGTAGATGCTCTACTCTTTTGTACCTCCTTCGTCCTTCCAACTTTGACATCCAAGTCTCTGGTCCTAAGTAGCTTTGATTTGTTCTCCTATTCTTCAATCAACTGCGTGATCCTCCTAGTCATGAAATCTTTTAATGCTTTCTTTTTCTTCTCTAAGACTTCTTCTTCTTTCCTTCTGGCCTGATCTCTTTCAATCTAAGGTTTTCCTAGTAACATAGAAAATGGGGCATTGTTCTCAATAAATTTAACAATCTCAAAATCATCCTCTATTGAAGTTCCATTGGTATTCATATATATCTGAGTGAGCTTCCCACACAGGGTTATCAGTTTTACTTTGAATAATCCTATTCCTCCCAATGAAGGAATCATAGCAGGCTCCCCTAAAAGTTCTCAAGTTCCTTCTATCCTGATATTCACCTGTATTTCCTCATCTAGAACACAGTCAATGTCAAAGTCTCCTATTCTTGCTTCTATGTATTCTTTTTCTTTGAATATCTCTGATAAGCTAACATGTCGGTGGTCATTCAGGGTTTCTTTCATCTGTAGCAATACTTTCTCTGATTCTCTCTGGGCTTCTGCCATGATCTCAGTTTTTGGATATGCCTTAGGGTTTTCTTGGTTCATATTCATTCTTTCAACCTTAGCAATCATTCTAGGGCAATCCAATACTTCATGGTCCATAGCTCTACAACAAATACAACTATATCTTCTACCAGGGAATTCCTTAGCCATATGTCCTGGACTTTTGCAACTGTAACAAAGGGTTAATCCTCTCTTTCTTTTAAATCATCCCCAACCTTTCATGTACTGCGCACTAGGATCATAGTAGCTAACCTGCAACAAATTCTTTCTAAGGTTCTGCATCCATTTATTAGTCAAAACATTCTCTCTATGCATAGGTATAACATATCTTTCACTATTCTTATCAGATCTACTTATATCAAATCTTCTTTCATCTATCAATGCCCTAGTTTTCAAGCTAGAACAAATCTTATCAAACATACCTAGATCCATACTTTAGAAACAAAATTTGCCACTAATCTTACTTTCAGCAAAGCACAAAGCTTCTAGATCTAAAACTTTTCACTATTCTTACCTCTATCAGAGCACAAAGCGTTCAAATATTAACTCTTTTCTTTAGATCGGACTTCTTTTCTTAGCACAGAGCTTCACAGATTGAGTAGAATACTATGCACTAGAGCGACAGATCTACACACAAAGATTTCACAATTTCAGGTCAGATCTTCGTACAAAGCTTATTTTTCCTTAGTTCTCAGCAATCACAATTTCAAGTCCCGCCAATGGAACCATTTGTTGGCACAGGGGCAGACCCAGTGTTCAATGCTACAATAGCACACCAACAAAACCCTAACTACTGACCCTTTCAGCAACACTTGTGAAGCAAACGAAGTCTACCGGAGGTAGAGGTAGGGGTGGTTGCAGGACTCAAGTGTCTGCAACCTTAGCTGGGACACACATTTGTGATTCTAACACTTAACAGAGCACTTAGCAGTTAGCATTCATCAATATCTAGTTCTTAGTTACAGCACAATTAAATCCTACTCTCAGCGCAGATAAACCCTATCTATAGAGCATCACAGTATTCATCTAGATCTAAGATATCTAATAACTAAGCATATTTGTATAGGTCATATCTAACAGCCATTCATATCATTAAGCATTAAGCATCAAAAGATCTATCTATCATTCATCTATATTAAATCACTAAGCAAGTAAACATATAAACACATCAATCCATCACACAAAGCAGAGCAACACAGCATGTACATGGTTCACCACCACCCTGGGGCTATGTCCACCAACTCTTCATCTTCTTTATTAGCTTATTCAATAAATTACATGCAGAGAGACACAAAAACCCTACTCCGCAGAGGACAGGAGATCTGCACACCTCGCTAGATCCTCCTTCCCCGGGCTAGGTTACAGTACTAAGCCTCTTCTCAATCTCTTACACTCACTTGCACTGAGCTCTGCAAGCCTCATATCATATGCACAACAATAAATCTCCACTCATCACTTAGCACTTTTGATCACATAGATTGAACTCTAGCACTTATCACTACTTACAACTGAATCCCCATTACATCACCTAATCTTCTATATATATTACAAAATCAGGCCTAAAAATGGGTAAACCCATGGGCCGACATTCCCATACCTGTTACATAATCCCAAAACCCAAAAATCCATAAAAGGGGTCGAGATCCAATGATCTCTACTTCGTCTTGCCCTCTACCTTCGACAGCCTGTCAAAGTCCCAAAAATAGGTCAAACCTGACCAATAATCCTCAAAATTTGGTCAAAGACCAACACTCTCATGCCTCTTTATCAATCTTATAATAAACATTCCAGCATGTTGGCATGTTTTATAGGCAGTGTATGCTTGTCATTGATGGAAAGTATAGCAGCGATGATGGCTTGAGTACAGGTATAATGTGCCAGATAGGCACCAGAAGTATTTTGGGAAGACGCAGCAAAGCAAGCTCGTGAAGACCAGAAGAGATAGTGCAGAGGTGCACACAGAGTGCAGTGTATGTGTGTTTGTCACTGATAGAAAAGATCATGACCAGCAGCACAACGATGATCGCATGGTAAGATCAGAAGCTAAATTCAATTTCGGGTATCAGAAACAAAGAACAACAGTGATGATGGCTTGAGTACAGGTATAATGTGCCAGGTGGGAACCAGAAGTATTTTGGGAAGATGTAGCAGAGCAAGATTGTGAAGACCAGAAGACATAGTGCAGAGGTGCACGCAGAGTGCAGTGTATGTGTGTTTGTCATCGATGGAAAAGATCACGACCAGCGGCACAATGATGATTGCATGGCAAGATCAGAAGCTAAATTCCATTTCGGGTATCAAAAACAAAGACTCCATTTCAGATTTATGGATACTGGGAGTTGGAGGAGTCAAGAGTCGAGACTCTACATCACAGAAGTCCTGAAGTGTCAAAATGCGAAACATTGAAAATCCTGAAATAGTCACATCGACCGAAGTTTCGGATACCGAGAGTTGGAGGAGTCAAGAGTTGAGACTCTTCATCACAGGATTCCCAAAGTGTTGAAATGCGAAACGCCCAAAATCCCAAAATAGGCACATCAACCGAAGTTTCAGATACCGGGAGTTGGAGGAGTCAAGAGTTGAGACTCTTCATCACAAGAGTCCCAAAGTGCTGAAATGCGAAACGCTGAAAATCATGAAACATGCACATCAACCAGAGTTTTGGATACCGAGAGTTGGAGGAGTCAAGAGTTGAAAATCTTCATCACGGGAGTCCTAAAGTGCCGAAATGCGAAATTGTGAAAGCATTGTATGGATAAGTGCTTGGTGATCGTCGGTGGTCACATCATTAAAGAGCTATAGAGAAGAGATCCAAGAGACAAGCTCCATTTCGGAGGTTGGGACATGGAGAGTCGAGATGACTCATCACAGAATCCCTGAAACATGAAATGTGAAATGTGTGTTTAGAATTGGCCCCTGGTCATAACCTATGGTCACATCGATGAAGGCTCAAGGGAGGAGGTAGCACGAAGCTAATCTCCATTTTGGAGATCGCAACTTGGAGAGACGAGATGCCTCACCACAGGAATGCCGAAATGCCAAATTGCAAAATGGAGAAATAAGCACAAGACCCATCATTTATGATCCAATAGTGCAGTTTATTAGGGAATATGATCGAAGGGCTATTGTTTCTCTTCAAAGTTAATCAATCAGTGGCAATTCAGTTGTTGATGCAGTTTTTGGAGGTTCATAGTGTAACTGCTAGAAACGACTGATTGTTTCTGCCAGAGGACTCGAAGAGACTTCAGGGTGATCGCCAGAGAAGCTAAAGAGTCTCAAGGAATCTGCCAGTGGAATGAAGACTGTTCATAGAGGCGATTGACATATGGAAGAGCGTTGAAGCCTGTAACTGCAACAGAGACGATGATCTCGACTGTCACAGAGAAGATAAAGAGTCTCGACTTCTAGAGAGGCTAAGGAATCTCAGTATAACACCCAGTGATGATGAACGCATGGGCATAACCGCCAGAAAAGATGAGAAATTTCCATGATGATGAGGTAGAGGACTCAACACGATTAGAACATGTAGAACAGAGAGAGTGTGTTGATGCTTGAGTGAGCGAAGCAGAGAAAAAAAATTGAAGTGGCAGTGAACAACCCGATGAACAGAACTGTGGCACGTTGAAGAGCATGCAAAGGCACTGTGCATGGAGGACGGAGAAGGTGCACAGATAGTATAAATACGTAGAATAGAGAAGAGATGGGTGTTTTTTGTTGAGAGGTATTTATGCACGTAGAAGGAGGCAGAGTGCAGCATCCAAAATGCATAGAAGAGGAATGGTGCATTGAAGCAACATGGTGCACAGAGCATAAAAGGCAGAAGAACATAAAGCGTAAGGGGAGTGTGTAGGAAGACACTGATGCAGGTAGATCAGAGCAGTGTAGAAAAATAGTGATAAGACCGATAAGTCATTGATAAATATTGTATCACTTTGATAAACTTATATATAGCAAAATTTATATTTAAGGGTGGTTGGGAGATGCTAGGGAGGACTGTTGTCTTCAGAGGTTCAAGTGGGTGCTTGAACATAAGGAGTTGTAGCTTCCATCTGGTTGCAGCCAGAAAAACCAGGGTGGCAGGGTGGTGCAAGGGAGAACATTGGTTCTCTAATATACAGGTCGGTGCCTGTGTAACTAGAAGTTGGTGCTTCCATCCAGTTGGTGTTGGAACTC
The DNA here is from genome assembly GCA_009831015.1 of Picea engelmannii. Classification (NCBI taxonomy): domain Eukaryota; kingdom Viridiplantae; phylum Streptophyta; class Pinopsida; order Pinales; family Pinaceae; genus Picea; species Picea engelmannii. Next base: position 63,926 of record ML815004.1, on the reverse strand, counting down.
TTAGGGAGTCGGTGCTTCCTTCTAGTGGGTGCTAGAGAAACCAGGGAGTCGGTGCTTCCTTCTAGTGGGTGCTAGAGAATCCAGAGAGTTGGTGCTCTCAGCAAGTAGCAGCTTGCAAAACAGAGGTTTTAGCCTCATTATGAGTTGGTGCTCATAAGTATGATAATGTATAGAATGTAAATATTACTTATCATATAAAGAAGAAGACGTTTTTACCCTCTATGGGTTTCCTCAAGAAATATCTTTCTCAGTATATTTTATATGTGTGAATGATGTTGAATGTTCTATTGCTTACTTCCCTGCATTATTGTGATTGACATTAAGTGTTCTGCAAAGAGTTTAAAATAATCATAATTGTTTAAGAACGGTAACAACTGATTCACCCCTCCCCCCTTCGGTTGTCCAACAATTGGTATCAGATCCGGCCCCTTTTATCTAAGGGTAGATCCTAGAGCTTAAACATGTCAAGCCATGAAGGAAATTCAACCAATAAGGCCCCTCTGTTCAATGGAACAAACTTTGCCTTCTGGAAAGTTAGAATGAGAACCTACATAATAGCTTTAGGTGTAGATGTCTGGGATGTGGTATATATTGGTTATGTAAAGCCAGTTGTACTAGATAATAAGGATGACAAGCTAGAATTTAGCTTCAACACTAAGGCTATGAATGCTATCTTGAGTGGGCTTGTAAAAGCAAAATTCGTAAAAGTTATGCACCTAGGAACTGCCAAAGAAATGTGGGACAAACTCATTAGCAGTTATGAAGGTAATGAGAAGGTAAACGACGCCAAGCTTCAAACCTACAGAGTACAGTTTGAACAGCTGAAGATGAAAGAAGATGAAACTGTTGGAAAATACTTTCTGAGATTTGAAGAACTGGTAAATGCAATGAAAGCACTTGGTGAAAAAATTGAGGAACCTTCTTTAGTTCAGAAAATTTTGAGATCTCTACCAGATAGGTTCAACCCGAAGGTCTCTACTATAGAAGAACTTAATGATCTAAAAACCTTG
>ML815004.1:19807-41817 GCA_009831015.1 Picea engelmannii | reverse complement strand
ACTCTGACCCAAAGAATGCAAGGATATGAAGAAATGTAATCGTTTTATTCAATGAATCCTAGTTATGGGAGAGAGAGGACGATTTCCAAATCAAACGCAATTACTTTAATGCAAATGCAATTCTCAATTTCCTTTTAAAGACCTATACAAATAATCATGCATCAATGAATCATTTCTAATTGTCTTCTTCAAAACTTCAATGCTCTAAAATTTAACAATTGTTGATTTTCGATGTTTGCAATAAAAGCAAAAACAAAACTTGAAAGAAAACAAATGGTTCACTTTCCAAGAAGAACTCTGATGACAGAGAAAAGAAAATCAAATCATCAATACCAAACAATCAATGACAACCCAACCAAAACTTTCAATGATAGTAAGAACACAAAGCAAACCAAGGAGTTTCTTAATGCAAATGAAAATTGTCCTTTTGAAACAATAATCAACTAAGAAACACCAAACTCTTAACTTCCAAACAATCATTGATCTTTAACCAATACAACACATTCAACCCCAGTAATCAGAGAGAAGAAAAATGCCAATAAAGGCTAAAGGATGAAAGTCAAGTGACCAAAGCAAGAACAAGCTTAAAAAACCTAGATCAGATCCAGCAAGCAAATGAAGTAAAAGATATGTAAACTAGTGAGACGAAGTGTCAAAAAGACTTAAATCAACCTTACTGAGCTATTGCAAAAGTCAAAACTTGAGTTCAAAAATTTTTCAAAATCTGCCCGCAGGCAAGCCTTGGACACAATGCGAGAAACTCAAATTCCCGCAGGCCAGTTAAGCGCAGACTGCGAACTTCCCGCACTGGAGTATATACGCAAGGTGCGAACTATCAGGATTCTCACAGGCTGTTAATTAGCACAGTGCGGGAATCCCTGAAAGTAAAGAAAAATTTGAAAAATCAAGTAAAATCCAAACTGGTTTTTTAACCCAGAAGGTCTCTCAGGGTATCCTGAGGACTCAGAAGTTTACAAATCGGGAGAAAAAATCAACAAGAGAAAATGGCCACAGAAAGTTCGAGAAACCAAAAAGACAAGGGTGGAATCCCCAGTGGAGTCGCCAATTTTGTTTAAGGATAAATTCATGAGTGCGGACACAGACCAATCTCCCCAGATCCACCTGGATCTAGAACAAAACGTGGCAGAATACTACTCTTTCCCTAGATTTAGCTATTGAACGAACTAAGAGAAATGGATAACGTACATACCTTATGAATGCTCTCCTTTAATCTTTGTTGTTCCTTGCTCTGCTCCGATTCTCTTGTTTCGTCCAATCACAACAACACAAACCAATCACAGCAAAGGCATTAATATATTCAATACCTAGTCTATACATGTGATCAAGGAATCATGTAATAAGATGACATCATCATTATGGGAAAGGGACATATTCATGTATTGCATTAACTGAAAGAGAAATATACAACATGAGCCTTGATGTTGTAGATCTCCTTTCGATGGATCCTAGCTCTGACACACACACTTGCTCATGCATGAAGAAAATCAGCTACTTGTGATGACCTTGTTGTTGTCTCTGTCTGCTGCAGCATCAATTCTCCATACAATAATGCACCAATTCTCCAATAGATTTCTCTAGCTTGCCAACTTCTAACTTTTTCCATAAGAAATCTCCTCAATATATAAGAGAAGATAGTTTGGTTACTTGGATAGGGAATGATCCCAAGATATCTGGAAAGTCAGTATTTTGCCAACTATTCGAAAGCCAACTCACCCTTCTAGAAGATTCCTTCTAGAAGGATCGAGAAATTATCTATTTTCCTCCTTTAGAAACATGTTCGCACTCTAACCATTGACACAGTGCAAGAAGTTCACAGTCAAGCTGAATGCAGCCTGCGGGCATTAAGGATTCTCGCAGGAGAGTATATATGCAGCCTGCAAACTATTTTCAAAATATGATTTTGAGAAAATGACAAGTGTAACCTTCTTCAGGAAAATGTTCTTAATGAAGATTTTGATCTTCCATCATCATGACATGATCATAAAATCATCTTGATAACCAAAAATGTGGATAACACACACACAGGAAAAACCCATAAAATAAATGCATAAATAATAATGCAGCATGTAATTTAACACACAATTCACACTTATCTTGGTAAAAATATCACCAATTGCATGCAGACCTTCCATGAACCTCCCAACCTTAGACCACGTTGCTCATCACTCTCAGTAGTGGGTCACCCCCGAGCAGGGACTAAACTCCACCCGGGTAAAGGGATTTCTAACCAAGTTGATGTATCTCAGACAACAGGAAAGACTCCATCACAGGTGACAACTCAAACTAATAGCCTACAATCCCTCATTCCCCACATGCTTGTCCCACCCCAGGAAGTGTGCCCCTTCTCTACTCAATAGTCCTTCGGCTGCCCCACTTTCTTTCTGGGGCTTTAGCAACAGGCTGGACAGGAAGTCTCAGAGCCCTGTAGTTATAGTTTAGCACCTTTAGGAATAAATTATTGGCAATTCTCTCACCTAGAGAGATTTTATCATGGGCCTGACAACCCACCTCTTCAATCTCCCATGGGCCTGACAACCCGCTTCTTCAGTCCAACTCTTAAGCTAACCAGGTACAGGTACGGATATGGGTATAGGTACAGGAAGGTACCAAGGACAACTGAATGAGTGAATTAATGAATCACGGTATGATGAATGAAGGAATGAATGAATGAATAAACTAAGTCCAAACTATATGTACACATGTTCCCAACTTGACACTTGTCATGTTGAGAGCTACTTTGGTCCACTTGTCCCCATCCTTAAAACTTTAGGATAAAATAATTATCCATACTTTATACTTTAAGGAATATTAATATAATATTCGTTTTTGGCCTAATCTCCCTAGCTTAGCCCCTTATCCTTAACTTTTAGCCCCCTTTCCCTAACTAGTGGAGTTTAGTCCCCCATACTCCTTTATCATTGTCAGTCTACATGCAGCAATGTATTATATTAGTGATATGAGTATTTACATATACAAAGATGGGCCCACTAGCCTTTAACATCTAGGCTCTTTTTCCTAATCATCACATAAGCATTTTGGCTTATAATAAACTGGCTCACCAACCTACAAAACTCAACATATTCATAAAAGGCTCTCTAGCCTCAAAATCGTGCGCACTTAATTTTGTTGCGCGTCGTATCCTGGAATGTGCACACTTCATCATTTTTGTAATATTTCAGATATAAATAGTATGCAGAACCAAAATAATTAGCTATAAATGGGAGATAAACAATGATATAACCAGAACAACATTGCAATAATACTAAAGTAATACCAGAATAACACCAGAAAGAACACTTTGATTACTGAGAGAAATGTCCACTTGCCTCTTTGAGGGGGCAACCTCCAGCAGAGCAGAGCTCTATTACAATAATATCCAAGACAAAAATTCACATACCCTCTATTCTTATTTATACTAAATATATCTATCCAAAAGAACAATCTAGAGGAAGATCCTTCTAGAAGTGGAAGCATCTATTAGGTCTTCTTACATTTTACTTATTCCTCCTTGTTTCTAGGCCTTATTAATATTGACCTTTATTACATGTAGATATATTATTCTACCCACTTGAGGGGTTAGGTAGGTTAGGTCCCTAACATTCCCTCCCCCTTAGAATCATCCTTTTCCTCAAGGCTTGAGATGAGGAAACTGTTGCAGAATGTTGGCGGGCTCCTAGGTGGCATCTACTGGAGTTGTATCTTTCCACTGGACTAACACTTCCTTGATGGTACACTGACAAAGACGACTCTCTCGCTGGTCCAAAACAACTTTTGGTTGCAACCATAGGAATCCTTATTCATCCAACTCGGGAAGGTTGGTTTGAGTTTGGAACTTACTTCCAATCACCTTCTTTAAGCAAGAGACATGAAAAACAGGATGGAGCTTAGAATGATTGGGTAAATCTAAATGATAGGCCACCTGCCCAACGCACTTGAGAACTGTATAAGGACCATAAAATTTGGGTGCCATTTTCTGACAATGTTCATCCTTGAGTGAAGTTTTCTTATAAGGTTGCATCCAAAGAAATACCTGGTCTCCTTCAACAAATTTCCTTTATGAGCGACCTTGATCGAATTTTTTCTTCATGCAATTCAGAGCCATGAACAAATTCTATTTGAGGGTACGGAGAATAGCCTCATGAACTGTAAGTGTTTGGTCAACCGCCTGGACCTTTGATACACCTGGCATGTAGGAGAGAAATGAAGGTGGATTTTGGCCATATACTACTTCAAAATGAGTACCACCATTCATCTAATGGTAACCATTGAGCCCATTGATTTTTCCTTTCAAAGGAAAAACACCTCAAATAAGTCTCCAAACACTTATTGACGAATTTAGTTTGACCATTAGTCTGGGGATGATAGGTGGTGTTGAGATGCAATTGGGTGACCTGGAGTCTGAACAGTTCTTTCCAAAAATTGCTGGTGAAAGTTGGATCTCGATCAGAAACAATAGAATGAGGCATGCCATGAAGCTTGAAGATATGATCCAAGAAAATTTGAGCCACAGTTGATGTTGTAAATTAGTGTTGAAGAGCATAGAAATGAGCATACTTGGAAAGACAATCCACAACCACCATGATGATGGACTTATTTATTGATTTAGGTAATCCCACAATAAAATCCATAGAGATGTCCCTCCAAATAGCGGGTGGAATCGGAAGCGGTTGGAGTGTGCCGAGAGGTTTGATGGTTTCTCCTTTGTTGCGTTGACAAACATCACATTCTGCTACAAAAGTGTGAACGTCCTTTTTCATACCATCCTAGAAAAAAGAACGTTTGACCCGGTCATAGGTTTTGGTAAACCCTGAATGCTCAGCTGTGGGAGTAGCATGAAGGTCAGAAAGAACCTTGGATTTAAGTTGTGATTGTTTACTTAAATACAAACGGGTGAAGTTCATCATTGTGCCAAGAGTACCCTGGGGAAAATGGAGAGTTTACTTTCAATCGTTGGATCATATGCGATACTTTAGGATCATGTATCCATTCTTGGCACACATCTTGGAGTCAATCTGGTACAATGAAGGAGAAGGAAAAAAGGAACCCTTCAGCTTCATATTTTCGAGAAAGAGCGTCAGCGACCACATTTTCTTTGCCTTTATTGTAAATGATCTCATAATAATAACTAAAGAGATTAGTTACCCATTTTTGTTTCTCTAGGGAGGAAGTTCATTCCTCCATAATATACTTGAGGATTTGATTATATGTCTTAATTTGGAAGTGTTTTCCCAGGAGATAAGGGTGCCAGAGATCCACTGCATGCAAAATAGCCAAAATTTCCTTTTCATAGATTGATTCGCCCAAATGGAGTTCAGATGATTGTTTGCTAGTAAAGGCAAAAGGTCTTCCTTCTTGCATAAGGAAAGTTTCAATCCCTCTGTCTGGGGCATCACATTCGAGGACAAAGGTTTTTGTGAAATCAGGAAGGGCCAAGACCGGAGTAGTACACATAGTTGCTTTCAAAGCTTGAAAAGTCTGATCCACCGTGAGATTCCAAGTGAAAGAATTATTTTTAAGGAGAGCAGTGAGAGGGGCCGCAATCTTCCCATAATTTCGAACAAACTTTTGATAATAGCCGATTAAACCCAAAAAACCATGCAAGATTTTGATAATCTTGTGGCGAGTCCAATCCTGCATTGCTTCAATATTTGTAGGATCCACTCGGACACCATCCTTTCCAACAATATGACCCAAGTACTCTAATTTCAAGGCTCCAAAGGCACATTTAGAGCGTTTGAGGAAAATTTGGTGCTACGATAGTATATGCACAATTTGATCCACATGGGAAAGATGAGATTTCCAAGTTTTACTATAGATGATAATATCATCAAAGAAAACTAAGACAAAATGATAGAGAAAAGGACGGAAGACATGATTCATGAGGCTTTGGAAGGTGGAGGGGGAATTACATAGGCCAAAGGGCATGACCAAAAACTCATAGTGACCCTCGTGAGTTTGAAAGGAAATATTGGGTATGTCAGCTTCTTGCATATGTATTTGGTGGTAGCCAGAACACAGATCAAGTTTAGTGAAGTACCGAGCACCATTCACCTCATCCAAGAGATCATCAATGACAGGAATGGGGAACTTGTCCTTGATGGTGAGATTATTGAGGGCACTAAAGTTAGGACACATGCGTCAAGTACATTATTTATTAAGTACCACGACCACATGGGAAGAATAAGGGTTGGTGATGGGGCAGATAACACCCACTTGGAGAAATTCCTACACTATTTTATCAATTTCATTATTTTTGGCATAGCGATGACGATAAGGGAAAACATTGGGAGGAAGACTGCTAGGAACAAGGGGAATGGAATGACCATGAACACCATGAGAAGGATGAATTCTTTGAGGGGTGGAAAAAACATCTTGATGTTTGGAAAGGAGAGCTTGGAGGTCATGATGCACAGAGGGTGTCTCAATGACTTGAATAAAATGGAGTTGAGCAATGATACCAGAGTGGCCTTTCTTGAGGATATTTTCCATATGATGGGAACTAATGATCTCAGGAGAACTAGCTATGATACCTTGGAATTGATACCTTTGTCCTTCCTGTTGGAATTCCATGCTTAATTCCTTAAAATTCGTAAGAATGGGACCCAAAGTGTGTAATCATTCAGCACCTAGCACAATGTCACAACCTCCCATGTCAATGGAAAACATATGAGATTTCAATTGGTAATTTCCAATTTGAAGACGGACACTTTCACAACTCCCACCACATTTCATGGACCCACCATTGTCTATCATGATTTCAAAATTATTGATAGCACGAATATAGCAATTGGTTTCCTAGGCAATGCAATGATGAATAAAATTGTGGGTGCTACCACTGTCAACAAGGATGGTGACCTTCTTGTGCTTAATGTAGCCAATGAGCTTGAGATTTTGTGGGGCCGAGAAGCCAGTGAGGGAATGCGAGGAAATAAGTGGGTCAACTTCAGGTGGGTTAGCAGGCTCCTGGGTGGCATCGGGAAGGCAGGGTTCTTTAGCAAGGGAAATTGTCACATCCTCTTCAGGAAGATCTTCGAAAATGGCCATAAATAATTTTTGTTCCTTACACTTGTGCCACGGAAAATATTTTTGATCACAATTATAGAAAAGAACCTTGAGTTAGCACTCATCCATCTCATCCCTAGTTAGTTTCTATACCTTGAATGGAGTAACAGGGGGGTTAGGATTAGTGGGTCGAGGGCGAGCAACAAAAGGGGTTTTTTTGTTCTGGGAAAAAACAACGTGTTGTGTCACTTTAGCATGTTGAGTAGATTCCAACCAAGTTGGGGGGTGAGCCATGAGATCTTGGGATCAGATTTCATCCTTGAGACCACTGATAAAGCATTCATGGAAGAACTCATCTGACATGCCCTCTGTTTGAAAGGCCAAATGCTCAAAAGCAGTGATGAAGTCTTCCACCGTTCCTGACCGTTTAAACTTGGTCCAACAGATGATATAGTGGGTATCAGTATCAAAACGGGCATAGATCTCAGCAACAAACTGGGTCCAGGAAATATACCCCTGGCGTGAATTTTTTCGCCATTCCCACCATTCCAGGGTTCAGGATCTAGATAGAAGACAGCATAGCGAATTTTTTCCAACTCATCAGTAATACCATGCAAAGAAAAATAATTCTCCATTTGAGTGACCCAACCTGTAGGATTGGAGCCATCAAATTTATTGACCTCTACGCGAGGAAGACGGGGTTCACAATGAAAGGAGTTGGAGTGAAAATGCAAAGACTTAGAGGATTTAGCAGCATCGCATCGTTATGATGAGGAAGTACCTATAGGGTGCTTCAACAATTGATTGACAACAGACTGGAGGGAGGTCAATTGGGTTGTGAGGTTCGCTTCCAATTTTTCCATGTAGGAATTGGTAGAATCCATCTGAGATGTGAGATGTTTGATGGAGACATGGGCTTGATTGAGGGAAGTTTGGAGTTCTTGGTTGCAAGTGGTGGGCATTTGGAGAGGGGAAGTGCGGGTAAGGAAAAAATTGTGTCTATGGGACCACAAAAAAAAGGACTCTTAAGTGATAGGTACCATGATGATCAGTACTTAAAGGGAAATATAATGGAATAGGCGGAAAAATAGGGAAAATGGGAAGGGGTCGGGTCCACTAAAACAAAAAGGATTAAAAATGAAGGGTATGACTACGATCAGGGAGAAAAGGGCAATCCAATGGAATAGGTCCCAAATAAGTGTGTTGGCGGGACCACTATACTCCTATGGATTTATACTTCGACCTAAATAATACTGCAATGAAAAAATGCACAAATGCTTAACAGGAATAAATGTGTAGTAATTTTGCAACCAAAATGCAGAAGACATTGTAGCACGGCAATATATCTTGTTGGTTCTATTTTTGTTTCCTTCCCAAGGGTTAGGGTATTAAGGGTTCTACAGACAAGGGTTTTCCCTATGCTATATCTCTCTGATATACATACGGGGTCCAACATGAGTGTTCAGCCCAATATCTCAGGACACCAACTAAGGAGGATAGACTGTACCCTTATACATGCTACCTGACTTACCCAGGTACTAGAGAGTATCTTCCTAAGTGTTGTTCTCGGTGGCACTATAGCAGTCAAGCGACCAATCGGTTTATCTATGGATCACTTTAGGAGATCTAGGCTGATCCGTAAATAGGTGGTGTCTAATGTGCTACCACTCGAAGGGGTACCAATAGGGGTTACAAGGGTAGCCAATAGATGTGGGCTTAAGTACCATTTGTATTTACTACATGTATGAATCCCCGACCGCAGGTTTATGCGTGTAATGACAAATCTTTGTAGCTTAAAAATGTTGGAAAACATCTCTACCCTAAAAAAAGTTTAACCCACAATTTTCTGCCAAGGAAGGTGCTTGTTAGAAAAGTGGGTGTGCTCGTTTAACCATAGACAATATAGCAGTATTGTCACCCAACCATAGGCACAAATTCCACCTCCGATCACCTTTATCTTGACAAAGAGAAGAATTCTGGTAGAAAATTAATATCCAACCAAGGCTAATGCACCAAGAAAAGATAACAAAGACTGAACAGAAAGTCCAACCCAGAAAGACTGAAATTACAAGTTACAGTAATTGCAATTGTAGCTGCTCTCCAAAATTGCGCACTACTAAATTTCTATAGTGCACACTATTGAATTTTTGCAGTTTCCAGTTGTGTGTGTCAAATGAGCTCTGGCACCCTATATTTATACTACTCTCTTTAAACTATCTAGGTCGACTTCTCTTTCTAGAGGCTAAAGACTCAATATAAAATATTCTCTTTAGCCGACTTCTCTTCTAGGGTTATGTCCAAGTATTTTAGGGTTTCTCTTGCTTCATGGAATATTCTAATCTCATCAAAGGTCACAAGTGGAAGTCAATACCTCCCACAGCTACAATAATATCAACACTCCCTCCTCGCTAGGTAGGTATAAAAGGAAATGGTCTTGAGCACAAATAGACCATTCAACCAGTAGCATCATCATAGCCACACAGGCTATCTCATGATCAAATTATGAGCACCGTCATCATTATCCAACTGGATAATCTCCATGAAAATCAGTACAATGTCATATGATAGAACACAATTGTGTATATCCATAGTAGTACATAACTACTATCCAGTGGTACACAATCATACCAAATAGCACATGGTTACTAACCAGTGACACATAGTCACAATTAGTGGAACACATCCACCACAGTAGTATACAACTATTTTCCAGAGACATATAGTCTCTACAACAATAATATCATCTAATATCAACCTGCATAAACAATATCATGATACAAATTGAGTCATCCGGGTCATTATTCCACTCACATCTGTGAGATCTGGAAGAGAAACTGCCCTCATACAGTAAAAGCATCAACCATGGGCTATCTGGACTATTCTTCACAAGCATGGAAGAATAATTTTCCCTGATTTATGAGCCTGGACCATTCACCTAACTGGGCCATTCCTTTGTCAATAATCATAGTGCAACCTGGATAGAATGAGTATTCCCTAGGGAATTTTTGTCCCTGATTGTTGAACATGAACCATTCACCTAATTGGGCCATTCCTCTTACACTAAACATAGTGAAACTTGGAGAGAATGAGTATGCCCTAAAGAATGACTGTCTGGACCATTTCCTAAGGAAATGATTGTCCTGCACCAACCTCCAAAATGGACCATTCTTCGAAACTTCTCACAACTGTGAACTTCAAAAGAATGACTTCCCGACGAGGTAGAAAAATCTACTTGACCACTAATAAGAGTGACTACCAAGAATAATGATTGTCCTAGACCATTCCCCCACACTGGCCACAAGGAGAATCATTGTCTATGGTACATCAACAATCTATCGAACCATTTTCATTACGAAAATGATTGTCCGATCTAGACCATTTTCCAAACTAGAAAATCCTTGTCTGTGATGCAGGAGCATCGCCATCAAATAAAAAGAGGCCCAAAGTGGAGGCAGAATTCGACACCTCAGCATGCCTGTAATATCCCTTGGTCGGACCCAATTGTAAATGTAATATAAATGTACCTAAAATGGTGAGTTGTTTTGACCTCATTTGGTAATGCACGTCATGTGGCGCAGTGCATGCATGAACTGTGCAGTAAAATGATGTAATATGCACATTCCCAGATACCACGTTCAGTAACTAAGGTGAGTGCAGTATGGAGGACAACGAGCCTCATGTATATGATATGTGTTATAGGTTGGTGAGCCGGTTATTATAATTTGGGATGCTTATATTTTGGTATTAGGCCAGAACGCCTAGATGTCAAAGGGAAATGCACCTACTTTGTACATGACTCGTGATTAATATAAAATACATCGTTGTGCACAGACCGACCACGATAAAAGAGATGGGGGACTAAACTTCACTAGTTAGGGAAAGGGAGGGCCAACAGTCAAGGGAATATTATATTAATATTCCTAAAAACATAACGTATGGATAATTATTTTATCCTAAGTTCTAAATTTGGGGACAAGTGGACCCACAGTAACTTCCGATATGACAAGTGTCAAGTTGGGGACATGCATTCATATTGTGGGGAAACTTAGCTCATTTGGGGAATTTTGGGGGGATACCTTACCATCACCCGGACGATTCATGGAGACAATCACTTCCACGAAGAGTTCACAATGATTCCTTCCACACTCAATTATCCAGTCAATGATTCCATGACCATTTCACTCATGCATTTTGTTATCCTTGAGACAGCCATTTTCACCATTCTGGAGCCTGTTCCCATAGACTTTTTGGTTGACGTACCTAGTTAGATTGGAGCGGGATTGAAGAAGTGGGTTGTCAGGCTTGTGAGCAATTCTCAGAGCAAGAGAATTATTGGGGATTGATTCCCGAAGGTGCTAAACTACAGCTACAGCACTCTGAGACTTTTGGTCCGGCCTATTGTTGAAGCCCTGGAAGGGAAGTGGGGCAGTCGAGGGACTATTGAGAAAAGAAGGGGCACACTTCCTTGGGTGGGACAAGCATGTGGGGAATGAGAGGATGTAGGTTTTTAGTTGAGTGAGCACCTGAGGTAGAGTCTTTCCTATTGTCCATGAGCCTTAGCCTGGATAGGAACCCTTTCCCTGGGTGGAGTTCAGTCCCAGCTCGAGGGTGACTCACTGTTGAGAGTGAAAAACATTGTAGTCTATGGTTGGGAGGTTCATGGACGGTCTGTACACAGTTGGTGACAATATTTCTAAGATAAGTACCAATTTGTATGATAAAATGATATGCTGCTTTGTTATTTACATGCCTATGTTACGGTTTATCATATATTTGATTATAATTGCTTTCCTGTTTAGGGGTAATTCCCTATCGATACTGCATATCTGTAGTTACTGTTATTTCAGTATAAAAGTCATATGTTACAGAAAGTAATTATTTTTTTATGTTTATATGAAAAGATTTCGCAAGAATGTTGTGTGTATATGTTTTAGATGCATGTAGTTTAAAGAGTAAATTTATGTGACATAGCTCATTTGACTATTGGGTATGTTACCGTATGTTCCACAGTAAGGGAACAAAAAAGTTCCCTAGAGTAGCATGGTCTGGCCTTTAAAGGCTGGGAATGTTACCGACTGATGTCAGAGCACGAGAGGTTGTTTTGGAGTGGCGTACCTCAACCTGCGAGTGGCCGGGGGAACATTACATATTGGTATCAGAGCTTTGGTTCAACACTGAGCTTAGATGGGCCAGAGGGGTTCTGTTGAAGTGAATATTCACAGAAGAGTAACTTTGAGGTAACCAAAAATTGGAGTCACAGAGTATCCTTGAAAAATGTTGGCGTGCCAGTGTGCACAGTAAATTGTGGCACCGCGCGGAAGATCATTATGTGTGGATGCACACGCTGAATTTAGCCTTGCGCGGTGAGCATATACATAGTAATGTGCACATGGGGTGCACAAGTATTGCTTAACACAGAGGATTTTTGTTGGTACGCGCATAAGTATAAGTATAAGTTGTTTCGCGACAGTGTATTCAGTAGTATGCGCAGATAATTGAGCGCGATGGAATATGTTAAACTTAACATTGTGCATGCATAGGATGAAATTCATGTGGAATATCGGTGTGCGGTACCAAAACTATGCACAGGGATATTGACGAACAACGCAAGAGTAGTGTGCGTAAGTTGTCGGTGCGACAAAGAATAAATGCACAGTAGATTTAGGTGCACAGAAAAACATTTTACCTTATGATATCACTATGCACGATAAATATAAATGAATAGGTCAAAGTTTAGTGCGCACAAAGTCACTTGGAAGGCAATGAGTCTGAGTTTAAGTTGCATAATAATAAAAGAAGTTAAATTACAATATAAAAAAAAAAAAAATAACACACAATTGCATCGAAGCATTAATTAAAAATAATTCCGAGTTTTAATTTCCTCTGATTTGGACGGATGAAAATAAAATATAAGATTACAAGAAAAACTTATTATAAAATAAAACAAGATTCATAACATCACCAGATAGAAATTGTAATAAAACAGTCCAAAATTTGTTTATGTATTAATATAATCGTATTAATCACAAAAATTACAAAAGGAGGATGACAGCAGTTAGCCTGTTGTGAAAAGGGTCATTTAAAGAACAGGCCTATCATCTCTGATACTCTTTACCTCTGCTACCAATTGTTCAAAATTCGCTGAGACGTGCTTATTTTAGTTGAAGACTTACTTCAGCTTAGCGATCTCCACTTTTAAGGAAGAATCTAACCAGACCGGTTGATTCTCTCCAATACTTTCGGTCACTTCAGCCGTAGATTCCTCCTTCTTTTACCACTTGCTCCTTTTCTTCTTCATGACTGGCCTGTTGATGACTAAATCCTTCATAGTGGGATTCATCCTTACTTCTAACCGCGAGTTTGTAGCCGGCTCTGTGTGAAACTTAGTGGCTAGGATGTGCACAAGGACCCTTTCCTCCTTATTCGTAGGAAAGCCTAGCATTTTGCTCGAATAACCAGTCTCACTTGATTTATCCTTGTCCATGTATCTCAGGTTGTGGATACCGAAAGGTGTTTTACAGAGAGTAGAACGTCAAGCAGTTGGGAAGATTACTTCGATTATGGATACACAGATATCTTCATACTTGGGGAGTGGTAATTATAGAATTCCAGTTATGAAACGCAGACGGATTACGTAAAAGAGTGTTGGGTTTCCATGCTCCGCCAATCCATTTCAAATGATTAGCTTTTGAGTTCGTTACATGGCGGTGTCCCGTTGATGTCACATGGTTGTGAAGTATAGAACGAGTGAAGCAGGGTGATCTGACTAAGGCATCTCCACTCCACGAGTGATGGATTAGACATGTTGAGACACGTGATACCGCATATTGGAGAAAGTGGTTTCGGTAAACCACCTTCTTGCGCAAGTGTATCTCGGAAGGCGTTGTGCATCTATGTTTTTGAGACTTAGGTCGTATCTAGAATTTTCATGGTGATAACACCAGGAAATTGGGGGTGATAATTCCGATGTGTTTATTGAATCAATATTGTGCATATTCTCATGAATTTCTTAATTGTTAGCCTAATAAGTTTTGATGGTTGCATGTTTTGCATAATTAACAACAACTCAATCAGGTCAGACTAGTGAAGAGTCCATAAGAATGGAAGAAGCACAAAGGAATTACAGTCAGCAAGATGAGATTAGAGGGATGGATGTCCATTTGGACATGGAAGGAACAAACTCCAATGGACATGGAGAAGAAGGGAATGAAGATATGAATATGGCTGAGACCATTAAGAATTTTCAGAGGGATGTCCAAAGCCATAAATTTGATAATGAAAGGCTTATGAAATCCAAAGAGAAGCAGGATGACTTCAACATGAAGCTATTGGAGAGTTTGAACATAATAGAAAAGAAATTGGTTAAGGAGAGTGACTCGAGTGAATCTAGGAGTCACAAACCTTCAGAGGAGGAAAGAAAGGTAAAAGGTGATAGTAGACATCACCATCATTCCCAAAGGCATTCCAATAAGAGAGAAGGCAACAGCTCGAGTCTATCCCCTGTGAGAAAGTATAAGAGATCTAGGGTGTACAAGTTGTGAGGAGAAATGAACAGAATCAAACCTCCTACATTTGATGGTGAGCACAAAAAGGATGAAGATGCAGAAACATGGTTACTAGGCATGAGGAAGTATTTTCAAATGCATAATTATTCTTCTCATGCAGAAGGTAGAATCGCTATCTATCAACTCAAAGGGAAGGCCTCCATGTGGTGGAATCAACTTGTGCAGGTATATCACATTTTAGAGAAAAGTGTTACTTGGAGGGAATTCAAGAAGTATTTTGAGAAGAAGTACTTGACTAAGAGATACTATGACAAGAAAATGAAAGAGTTCTTTGAACTCAAGCTTGGAAGTATGACCATAGATGAATATGAGAGAAGGTTTCCAGAACTGTTGAAGTATGTCTCTTTCATCAGGGATGAGACAGTCAAAATTCAAAGGTATTTAAGTGGATTGCCATCATTCATCAATGACAAGATAAAGTATGATGATCCCAATACGTTAGAAGAGACCATAAGGAGAGATAAATGCCTTTATGATCAGCAGAAAGTAAGGCCATCTTTCCAAAAGGCTTGGGAAGATAATAAGAAATTCAAGATGCATCAGAGGAAGAAGAGAGATAAACCACCATTCTTCAGAAATAATCCACAAGGACAGCAAATGCCTAAAGAACTTGGAATGATTGACACAGGGATTCAAGGGCCAAGACAACCACCTATGCAATGTTGGGGTTGTAAAGGGAACCATAGGTTCAGATATTTTCCTCATGGAGGTGAAAAAGGTAGGGCTATTCACAATGTACAGCGAGCTGAAACCGTGGGGGACATGGGCAGATTTGTGCCAAGGATTTATGTAGCCCTGGACAACAAGCAAACAGAGTATCAGTCCCACATGATTGAAGTGGAAGGTAGGATCAACAATCGAAGCCTTGCTATTTTAATTGATTCGGGAGCTAGTCATAGTTATATAGACCCTAAGATGGTGGAAAGTTTGAAATTACCAAGAAGCAAGCATGGGAAATCCTGGTTGGTACAACTTGCTACAGGAACCAGAAGAAAAGTTAATGAGATGGTTAATTCATGCCTCATAGACATGAATGGACTGAACACCAAGGCAGATTTAAACATCTTTCCTTTAGGTTCCTATGACTGTCTAATTGGGATGGATTGGTTAGACCAAAATCACACTCTCTTAGACTTTCACAACAAATCATTTACTTGTCTGGATGAGGAAGGGAAACTAAGGAAGGTACAGGGAATTCCTAGGGCAGTAACCCTTAGAGAAATTTCAGCATTGCAGTTGAAGAAGTGTTACAGAAAAGGATGCCAAATAATTGCAGCTCATTTGGCAGAGACACCTAGAGATAAGGTGCTAAATTTGGAAGATTATGCAGTCCTGGAAGATTTTGAAGATGTGTTTAAGGAGGTACCCGGACTACCTCCAAGGAGATAAATTGATTTCTCTATAAATTTGATGCCTGGATCAGTGCCAGTATCAAAGACTCCTTACAGAATGAGTACGCCAGAATTGGAGTTACAAATTCAGCTTGAAGAACTTCTAAAGAAGGGGTATATACGCCTAAGCGTGTCACCTTGGGGTGCCCCAGTTTTGTTTGTGAGAAAGAAAGATGGAACACTAAGGTTATGCATCAATTTCAGATAGTTGAATAAAGTGACTGTTAAGAACAAGTATCCTCTACCAAGGATTGATGACCTCTTTGATCAATTGAAGGATGCAAAGATATTTTCAAAGATAGATCTCAGATCAGGATACCATCAGGTAAGAATGAAAGAATAATATATTAGAAAGACCGCCTTCAGGACAAGGTATGGTCATTATGAGTTCACAGTGGTACCATTTGGGTTGTCAAATGCACCATCTATTTTCATGTGCTTAATGAATGGTGTTTTCCGAGAGTATTTGGACAAGTTTGTCATTGTCTTTTTGGATGACATTCCTATATATTCCAAGTCGGAGGAAGATCATGAACTTCATTTGAGGATGGTGTTGCAAGTATTAAGGGAGCATCAATTGTATGCCAAATTGAGCAAGTGTTCATTCTATCAGACACAGATTCATTATTTGGGGCATATCATTTCAAAGGATGGGATCACAGTGGATCCTGAGAAGATAGAGGCCATTAGAGAATAGTATGCACCGAAGAATGTGGTAGAGGTGAGATCATTCATAGGTATTGCAGGCTACTATAGAATATTTATTGAAGGATTCTCAAAGATTTCACACCTAATCACTTCCTTGCAAAGAAAGGGAGCAAAGTATCAGTGGACACTGGATTGTGAGAAAAGTTTCCAATACTTGAAACAATTATTGACAAGTGCTCCAATATTAAGGATCGCAGACCCAGAAGAAGACTTTATAGTATGTATCGATGCATGTAATGAGGGACTTGGAGGAGTCCTCAGCCAAAACGGGTTTGTCATATGTTACGAATCAAGGAAGTTGAAGGATCATGAAAGAAACTATGCCACTCACGATTTGGAGTTGGCAGCCATAGTGCATGCCTTGAAGAAATGGAGACACTACCTCATGGGAAAGAGGTTTGAGCTAAGAACAAACCACAATGGTCTGAAATATTTATTTGATCAGCCAAATCTAAATGCTAGACAAAGAAGGTGGTTGGAATTTCTAAGTGAATGTGACTTTGATATAAAGCATATCAAAGGGAAAGAGAATAAAGTGGTTGATGCACTCAGCAAGAAGGTGTGTGAATTACATGCTACAGCCATTAGCATCTACCAAACTAATTTTAAAAGAAAAATTTTGGAGGCTGCAAATGTAGATCTACAGTACAAAGAATTGGTAGCAATTCTACAGCAGGGTAATATGTTTCAGAAGGTGGATAATTATAAGTTGGTAATAGATGGAATATTGTTGCGCCATAACAGGATTTTTTTTCCAAATGTCCACGACTTGAAACGTATGATTTTGCATGAAATCCATAATGTTCCTTATGCAAAACACCCTGGATATCATAAAACTATGGCAGCGATCAAGATCCATTACTTTTAGCCAGGTATGAAGAAAGACATTGTCAAGTACATTGCTAGATGTATGGAATGCCAAAAGGTGAAAGCTGAGAATAGGCACCCAGCAGGATTACTGCAACCTTTAACCATTCTTGAATGGAAGTGGGAAGTGGTGACAATGGATTTTATTACAGGATTTCCTAGAATGGGAAAGCTACATGATTCGATCATGGTAGTGGTGGAGAATATTATGAAAGTTTCCCATTTTATTCCACTGAAAACTAGGCACAAGGCAGCAGAGGTTGTTGATATTTTCATGAAGGAAGTGGCACGATTGCACGAGATTCCTAAAACAATTGTATCTGACAGAGACCTAAAATTCACCTTGAATTTCTGGAAAGGATTGTTCAAAGGATTCAGAACGAATCTGAACTTTAGTACAACTTATCATCCTGAGTCTGATGGACAAACAGAAAGGGTGAACAGGGTGATAAAAGATATACTGAGAATGTATGTGATGGACAAACCATCGAAATGGGAAGACTACCTACACTTGGTAGAATTCGTGTACAACAATGGGTATCAGGCATCATTGAAGATGAGCATGTTCAAAGCACTTTATGGTAGAAAGTGAAATACTCCAGTGAGTTGGGATAACCCAACTTATAGGATAGTAGTTGGGCCAGAGTTGCTCAGGGAAATGGAGGACCAGATGACAAAAATTAAGCAGAATTTAAAACCTTCCCAAGACAGACAGAAAATTTATGTCGATAAGAACAAAACCCACAGAGAATTCAAAGTGGGTGATCATGTTTTCTTGAAAGTGAAAGCTAACAAGAGTTCCTTGAAGTTGGGAAGTTGCGCCAAGTTGGCAGCCAGATTTTGTGGGCCTCTCGAAATCCTAGAGAGGATTGGTCCAGTTGCTTATATGATTTCATTGCATGCATCTATGTCTTTTCATAATGTCTTCCATGTATCATTGCTAAAGAAATATATACCTAATGCTAATCATGTTATTGATTGGAATGTGATTCAGGTGGAGCAAGAAGGCACTTTTCAAGTGCATCCGATGTGCATTCTAGACCGGAAAGTCAAACAGCTCTAGAACCGAGCCATAGGGCTTGTAAAGGTTCAATGGACCTAGTACGGTCCTGAGGATGCTACTTGGGAGCATGAAGATGCAATGTGGACAGAATACCCGCATTTTTTTGAAGATTTTTGAAAGCTCTGTTATATATGGGTGTATGATGCACTGAGGACAGTGCATAAATAAGGGGAGGGGATTGTAATATCCCTCGGTCGAACCCAATTGTAAATGTAATATAATGTACTTAAGCTGGTGAGATTTAATTACCTCATTTGGTAATGCACGTCATGTGGCACAGTGCACGCATGAACTGTGTTGTAAAATGATGTAATATGCACATTCTCGGATACCGTGCACAGTAACTAAGGTGTGCCCAGTATGGAGGACAATGAGCCTCGTGTATATGATATGTGTTATAGGCTGGTGAGCCGGTTATTATAAGTTGGGATGCTTATGTTTTGGTATTAGGCAAGAACGCCTAGATGTCAAAGGGAAATGCGCCTATTTTGTACATGACTCGTGATTAATATAAAATACATCATTGCACGCAGACCGACCATGATAAAAGAGATGGGGGACTAAACTTCACCAATTAAGAAAAGGGAGGGCCAAAAGTCAAGGGAATATTATATTAATATTCCTAAAAACATAACATATGGATAATTATTTTATCCTAAGTTCTAAAGTTGGGAACAAGTGGACCCAGAGTAACTTTCGATATGACAAGTGTCAAGTTGGGGACATTCATTCATATCATGGGGAAACTTAGCTCATTTGGGGACTTTCGGGGGGATACCTTACCAGCACCCGGACGATTCATGGAGACAATCACTTCCACAAAGATTTCACAGTGATTCCTTCCACACTCAGTTATCCAGTCAATGATTCCATGACCATTTCACTCATGCATTCTGTTATCCTTGAGACAGCCATTTTCACCATTCTGGAGCCTATTCCCATAGCCTTTTTGGTTGGCGTACCTGGTTATCTTGGAGCGGGATTGAAGAAGCGGGTTGTCAGGCCCATGAGCAATTCTCAGAGCGAGAGAACTATTGGGGATTGATTTCTGAAGGTGCTAAACTGTAGCGACAGCACTCTGAGACTTCTGGTCCGGCCTGTTACTGAAGCCCTGGAAGGGAAGTGGGGTAGCTGAGGGACTGTTGAGCAGAGAAGTGGCACACTTCCTTGGGTGGGACAGGCATGTGGGGAATGAGAGGTTGTAGGTTGTTAGGTTAGTGAGCACCTGAGGCAGAGTCTTTCTTGTTGTCCATGAGCCTTAGCCTGGTTAGGAACCCTTTCCCTGGGTGGAGTTCAGTGCCAGCTCGGAGGTGACTCACTATTGAGAGTGATGAACAGTGTAGTCTATGGCTGGGAGATTCGTGGACGATCTGTATGCAGTTGGGGACAATATTTCTAAGATAAGTACCAATTTGTATGATAAAATGATATGTTGCTTTGTTATTTACATGCCTATGTTACGATTTATCATATATGTGATTATAATTGCTTGCATGTTTAGGGGTAATTCCTTGTCGATACTACATATCTGTAGTTACTGTTATTTTAGTATAAAAGTCGTATGTTACAGAAAGTAATTATTTGTTTATTTTTATATGAAAATCTTCTGCAAGAATGTTGTGTGTATATGTTTTAGATGCATGCAGTTTAAAGAGTAAATTTATGTGACATAGCGCAGTTGAATACTGGGTATGTTACTGTATGTTCCGGAGTAAGGGAATGAAAACATTCCCTAGAGTAGCATGGTCCGGCCTTTAAAGGATGGGAATGTTACCGATTGATGTCAAACCAAGAGAGGTTGTTCTGGAGTGGCGTACCTCGGCCTGCGGTGGCTGGGGGAACGTTACAGCGCCAAAATTTAAAATCGGCATTAAATAGAGACAGGAGCGTGTTGTTGAGATATTTTGGAAATATTGTATTTAAAGACCTTGTTTGTAAAGTCAGGTCACCACCTGAGAATGGTAGAATGTTGTAAATTCTTACACGACTGTAAGCTATTACAGATATAGAGTGTCAACTCGTATCTGCTAATAACTCACATTTATTGTAATAGGACTAAGTAACCTCTAAAACAGCGATGGGATAGAATTCAGATAGGACAGAGAAGAGCTCAAGAATCCAGTCCTTAGATAGGGTTATGTATTGTATTGCAGGGCGATAATAGTGGTAGAAGTAAGGGTGTAAGAAGTGTTAGATGTAACAGTTAGACATAGAGAGTCAGAATATAGTGAAGAACTATGTAACTTATGTAAATACTTCATGAATGAATAGAACAGAGAGATATTGATCCAAATGCTTGGATGGTGTTCATTTCAGTGTGTATTTAAAAGAATGATATGTTCTCTGTGTGTTTATTTCACTATCTTTATGTATGTTGTTCATAGTTGAGTATATGAACCTATGAAGTATTAGATAAGTTTCAATTGTTTCTCTTATGAGCGTTTGATGAAAAGAGTGCATATTTTCCACAAGGTGTGCATCGACAGAGTCTGGATTTGATTGAGAGAAACTCAGGAGGGATAGTGGGAAACTTAGACTAAATGTTGCAAGGAGTGCACAGGGTCAAGGTTCAACTAAGTGTCGAGATATCAGGACTGTGAAGCGCAAGGAATGCATAGTAATATTTCTTTTGAAGAAATCTCTAACTTCGAACTTTGTCAAAGATTCCAGGATTGCAAGGAGTGCGTCAGAGGTCGAAATCCTCAAAGGAATCAATCTCATGAGTGATAGCGATAAAGATTCAGCAAAAAGGGAGAAATATATTGAAGGTCGCAAATTGACGGTTGAGGTCCCTTCGGAGGAAGTTGGGGTCACTTACAGTCATCAGATATGGGAGAGTTTCTCGGAGGTTAGCCTTGGAGTCCTTCAATAACCCAAGTGTTCAGAGGTTTTGAAAGTGTTTCGAGAGAGAGATTGTCGAAGTCCTAAAATTTTGAAGTGAATCCAGGCCTTTAGTATCGAGGCGAATATGTGGCAGCAGATCCGAATGTTCACGGGAAAGGGATTTTGGAGGAATCGTGTGGGGAAAGGTGCAGACTTCACAAGGTCATGAAGGATGGAGTAGATGTTAGGGTCCTAACCTGCACATAGGTAGAACAATATATTTGGATGTAATAAAGGTCAATATTAATAAGGTCTTACAATAAAATAGAATAAGTCGAATGTAAGAAGACCTAATAGAAGCTTCCACTTCTAGAAGGATCTTCCTCTAGATGCTTCTTTTGATAGACATATTTAGTATAAATAGGAATCGAGGGTATGAGAACCCTAGCTTGGATATTATTGTAATAGAGCTCTGCTCGACTGGAGGTTTCCCCCTCAAAGAGGCCTGTGAACATTGCTCTCAGAATCAAAGTGTTATTTTTGTTGTTATTCTTATATCATTTCAGTGTT
>ML815003.1:72912-86592 GCA_009831015.1 Picea engelmannii | reverse complement strand
CTTATTTTCTTACATGTATTTATAATTTGTTGAATAAAAACCCTAGGTGACAAGCACACAAGTAGGTCCTTGTCTCATGTCCCCTGATAGAAAAGCTTTCAGCCATTGAAGAAGAAGAAGAGAGCCTAGCCATAGCTACACTCTTTTTTCTTCCTCCCTTTAGCTAGTTGTACCATTTTGACTTCAAGAGGAAGAGGACGTCCCAGGCCTAGGTCATCTACACCTAGGGTCGTTTTCTTTTAGGGTTTGATGAAAGAGCCTTGCCTTAGCAACACTCTCCCTCTTTAAGCCCTTTTGTCTTGATTTTGTATTTCATTTGAGCTCGTTGTTTGCCAGGAAGGAGCAGAGAGCACGAGGCCTTGCTTTAGTAACACCGGAGTGAGCCTCTCTCCCCTAAGGTTATGATTTTGAAGCCCTGCTTTAGCAGCACTTCAAAACTTATCCCTCTAGTCCTTTAAAATCTCACCTCCTTCAACTTTTGCATCCTTCACCTATGACTCCATTAAACCCTAAGGCACTGATCTAAAGCCTCAAACGTTGAAGTAGAATTGGATCTAAACACTCTCAAACCTTTTGAATTGAAACCCTAACTACACTAACCCTAGCCTACACTAACCTACTAACCCTAAGTTGCTGACGTCATCATTGAATATTTCATCTTTCTTGCAGCAACGTTTTACTTTATGAGCAATTGAATGGTGCTTAAGGCATTAATTGAATAAAGGGTTGATTGGTTACATTGAATGCCACATCGTTCTAGTATTTATTGGCGAAGTGACATTATCTTTTCATTGCTATTGTGTAAACATTGACTTCATCAACATTTACTTTCAAATTGCTTATATTGAATATCAGATAGTTCTTGATTGATATGACGTACTAACCCATTGAAATAAGCTTGCAAGTATCAGTTTGTTGTTGTCTTGTTCCAGGCAAGTACTCTTCATTGGGTTTTACTTTATTATTGGTTGTTTAGCCGGAACTTCTGATTGGTGGTGATCTGTGAAAGGAGGAAAAACTTATCTTCATCCTATTAACCTTTTGCCTCTTCAAAACCCCAGGTCACCGGGGACGTCTCCCCTAGGCCTAGCCTCCCTAAATAGAAAGAACCTCCCCATTGTGGTGACATTGGGTGGGGAAGGTTCCTGTTTCGCCAGTTTGACCTACGATTCTTTAGCCTTTCTTGTATCTACAAATTGTGCGATAACAGGCACTAGAGAGGGCACATTAGGGGTTAGGGAGGTGTTCCCCCTTTAATTTTTGACTTGGGACATTAACTTCCTCCAGGGAGGCGCAACTTCCCTAGGGGAGTGAGTGACATGAAATAATAACAATGTGAGGGGGTGAAGAAAGGTTAGGAAAGGGGTTAGGATAGCTTAGGTATGGGTTTGGGTAAGTTCTCCCACCTTCTCTCTAACCATTTACTCATATTACAAAAATTTGACATTTTGACTATGTCAATATAAGCAATTAAATTGTTGTTTTGGACTGACTAAGACTCCTCATGGACAAACACCTAGCAAAACTTGTCCAATTGAGCTTAAACTTGGTCCAAGGGTGTGGGGGGTCTCGTTCCATTTCTTTTGAGCACAAATACCCCTATCAAAAGCCCAAGGACCTAGTTTTTACATTTTTCATCAAAATTTAATTAAAATTACCCAACTTAGGCAATTTTAATAAATTAAAAAAAACCTATCGAGACTCAACGGAATTCCGCAAAACTTTAAGAGATGTCTTACATGGTCATTTACAACATTCCTAGACACTAGCTACCAGAGGGCTAGACCATTAGACCGCCTTTCACCACTTTGGAGGAATTATTTGTGGGAGTGAAAAACTCAAGGGAAATTAATAAGGTTGGTTAGGCCAAATTAATAACCTGAGGAAAAAAACACTCAGTGAAAGGGACTCCTCTAATGATGAAGTCCTAAGGTAAATGACCTAACTATGATCCATGCAGACGCATTACATTATTATCCCATGCAGGGGAGCGGAAATTCCATTACAAAAAGAAGTGTTGAAGACCAAAACTGCCTTGTAGAACCAGTGAGTCTCTGACTTGGTAGCACCTGATGGTGCATATCTTCATGGTACATGGAGTTGACCCCCTAGTTGAATAGGTGGTCAACACCTTCAATTATAACGATTTTAGAATAATGTTATTTTTATGAAGGTGTGATTCGCTTCAAACGTCATGATCCCCTTAGGAATAACTTTGACTTGGTTTAAAAAAAATGGCGATCAATTGTTTTTGAGTGGCCGCAATCACTTGGAATCTGCGGCGGTTGTACGTAGGACAACGACGGGACGCACATCGGGTGCAACGGTCGTATAGCAGATGGAAGTATTGGAACTAGCGGCTGCCGTACGGCGATTGAAATTGGTGAATGATGTCTAGACGGATTGTTGAAAGGGACGGTATGGATCGGGGTAGAGAGTATGGTTGTAATTGCAGAGGTGGCAGTTTTCTTGTACGGATAGTTGATGTATAGCAAGCTGACTATCAATTAAAAAGTGTACAGATGATAGAGATTGGGTGGTTGTACGGACTGCAATTACTTAACTGTATAGTACAGATCTACAATTTTATTTTTCTTGGCCAATTCTTTTAATATTTTAACCTTTCTGATTTTCTGGTTCTGCTATACAAATTTACAGTAGGTTGGTTTTTTATTTTTTATTTTTTATTTTAAAAAAACTCTCGTATAGGCAGAGGAATCACTTTCTTCAGCATAATTTTGACAAATCAATCTGGATCTGTTCTTTGAATCTTCGGGCAACACTGTATTCTCTTTCTGATTTTTATTTTATTTTATTTTTTCTCAATAATACTCTATTTTTCCCTTCTGATTTTTTTCCTTGGTAATAAAATATTTTAGTCTGTAGTGGAAATTTTAGACTTCAAATGGCCAAGGGCCAATTATGATAAATGACCAAATTAGAGAAACTCTGAGTATTTGAGATCGGCCAAAAGCCAGATAGCCAATGGCTAGGATCAGATAAACGAGGCTCTAATACCAAATGAGACGAACAAAGTTCGCTCACATATAAATTATCCGAAATATCTGGAATATAAAGTAATCCACTTAGGATGAAATAATAATATATTGAGTAAATGTATAAGAATGAATGAGATATGAGATGCTTACAAATGAAAAATGAGGATTGTATATATACCCACGTAGGGGTGCCCTTTTATAAGAGACATGACCTTTCATATGAGGTGTCTCTTTATTAGTAATAATTGTTAATTATTAGTTATTCGTTTATTATATATATATATATATATATATATATATATATATATATATATATATGCTTGTTACAAACTCATTTGAAGGTCACCCCCTAAAAGTGGTATTGGAGGTTTCCCCCATGAAGTGGTCAGTAACATAATATCTTCATCTTTTAACTCATGACTAGTTATTTCTTGATATTGGATGTTAATGGAATATTTGTATCCATATTGTTACCCCCTCTCATCTAGGGGTAACTAGAGGAGATCATCATGGCCCACAATGAAGACGTTGATCCTGATGATGATGATGATAAGTATTCTCACAGGAAGCAGCCCACCAGCCCTTCTACACGACTCTCTCCTCATCAACTCAGCTCATCACATCTAATCAGCATGGTTCATTGGATGATGGTGGTCCTACATATTATGAGGTACATTAGACATTGTTTCATATGAAGTATCATACTTAATGCATTAGGATCTTAGGTGAGGATCATGGGTTGAATTTGATAATGAATCATAGGCTTGGAAGTTATACTTGTTGCCTTCTTTCACCTTGGTGGCCATCCTTGTGTCCTAGTCCAGTGTTGTCACTCTTGGGGAATAGGGCTACTACTTGGAGACTTTCAGAAGTGTAACGTACCGTTCCCCCTCATACTTAACACTTTCCATCCTGGGGCCTTCCGCGGTGTACTGAACCTTAGTATGGTTGTTACATGTACATCAAAAAGGCTCATGGTTCATTCTTCTATGAGAATAAGGGATAGAATGTCGAGGTTGATGCAGCTACTATAAAAAAATGATAAAACAAAAAGAAGAAATGGCAGGACATTGAATGACCAATTCAAAAGCCTAAGATCAGGTTGAGCTCTACCCCCTTTAATGGTAACCGCCCCTAGTCGTAATGCACTAAATGCATAATCATAAGACGGCTAAGTCACCAGACACGTGGACACGGGACACGGAGGACACGGAAATACGAGTATCGGACATGGGCACTATTATCCACATTTTGTGGATAACTAAGGAGATTATGTCTCGAGGCCCTCAGGTTGCATATATGGAGTGCCGAGTGACTACATGACCAGCAGTATCTGTTTGCACAGATGGAGACCCTTCTCACCACCACAGAGGTCGCAGATTTCCAGATGGCATCCACCACATCAGCTGGCTTTCGGAAGGCAATAGGCCTTGCTCCATGAGGTGGTACTAGTCAGTATTATGGTGAGCATTTCAATATTTAATCCATTTGAGTATGTTGTATCTTAGATTTCTCTAGATTCCATGATATATGCTTGGACATTATTCCTTTTTCCCTGCTTCACCTTGGTGGTTGACATTGTGCCCCAATAAGTTGTCTTCCTTAGGGATGGGCTTGTTACTAGGAACTCCCTTGAAGACCCATCGTACCATTCTCGACCATACTTACCACTTTCCATCACTATTTCCCCCCATTTCCTTATCTCTTGGGATTTTAGGGTGTATTTACCCAAGAAGGGGTTGTCCCTCATTCTATGGGAAGAAGGGGTTGAAGGCCCAAAGGGGTTGATGTTGGGTAAAAAATAAAAGCCTATGTATGAACCTTCTAGATGCTTCGCCTAGGGATCACCCAAGAAAGCAATGAAACGCTTATCTTTGAGTAAAGGAGGACCCACAATAAAATATGATTAAAAATGCTTAAAAGGTTAGTTGGAGGATAGGAGGTCTCATCACGAGCCGACCTATCATGTCCATGAATATCTAGTGGTATGACATTACCATCATCTGGTCACCAAGCCAGGGTAATGGCTCTCAGTTGCATGGCTGAGAGAAAGGGGGTCTCATCACGAGCCGACTTTCTCAATTCCACAAGGTGTTTGTGGGTGACACTGCCATTATCTGGACACCATGCCAGAGTAGTGGCCTTCAACCTTTCCTTAAATTATGAAAGAATGAAAGAATGAAAAAATAATGTGCTTGGAAAAACTGCATTGCAGACGAAGGTACCACACACCCTCTACAAAGGCACCCATGAATGAGACAATACGACCTCTTGTATGTCATGAGCCCTATGCCCCTTGAGTCTTGACCCCTACCACTTCACCCACTTTACATGGCTTAGAGAGGGATCTCTTCGAAACTCTCCTTGACCTAGGGCAAGATCTACCCAATAGGACACCTCGTCAACCCTCCCATATTCAAGCTTGACAAGTCACATAATGTCTTTGACCAATTAATTGTTTGATTTAGTGATCTTTGATGCACATGCTTAGGTGGCTCATTTATTGATTGGATTCACTTATCATGATGTTATTGTTGAAATATTGTAACTGCAAAGTGTATTCTATTTATTATTGAGTCTCTATTAATTAGATCAATCCCCTTTTGTGGATTGATCATGTCGGGCCTTGTAAATGACCAAATCCCCTTTTGTGGATTGATCAAACCCTAACTATATTATGCTAATTAAGAAGTCGGCCCCTAGGCCTAATTAAAGTGGTTTTAACCACTAAGAAGAGAAGTCGGCCCTACCCAGTGAAGAGACACCTTTCCAGCGCCTGCCAGCTAGTATAAATAAAGGAGGCCAGTGGCTCATTTGTTCACTCACTCATTCACTCATCAAATGCGCAAGTTTGGTAGCTGCAGTTGGGAGAAGAAGGAAGAGAGAGGCACACTTCTCAGTGTTGGATATTCTCTAGTGTTTTGGTTTATTGTCTTGGCATAATATTGGCTATCTATATTAAGGAAGTTTTATTGGGTTTTCTCCCCCATGAGGGTTTCCCAAGATAAATGTTGTGTATCTTGTGATTGTGTTTCTCTCAGTGATCCTACCTATGCTATTGTTATCTAGTAAATTGAAAAGAAACCTAATAATAGCTCAAAACTTAACATGGTATCAAAGTTAAGCTAAAGAGAGCACCTTTCAGTGGATAAGCAAAAATGTCACTGTTGCCATACAAGAAAATTAGGGTTTTTTATTGAAGAGGAATTTCAGCCTAAAAATCATCAAGGAAGTGCACCCTACCCTAGTGAACTCTTTGACAGCCTCACCGCACTTTTCTAGTGGACAGAACTCTCGAAGAGTGAAACCCTAGTTTTCACTGGTACAAGAAAACTAGGAAACCAGAACCAGTACCAGAAGTACCAGTCCAAATTTCCGCAAGCCCAGTTTGAAGAGATAAAATTTGGATTTTCTGAAATCTGACTGCACCAGGCTACTTGCCTCAGCCAAGCGCACCTCCTAGTAAGTTCAGATTTAAATTCTGATCATTTTCATTTTTTGGTCATTTTCCCAGCTCCAGGTCAAGATGTCTGCAAGCACTAAGCTTGTTGACAAGTTAGAAGGTGTGGAAAACTTTTGTGCCTGGAAATATAGGATTGCACTCATTCTTGAAGAGAATGACCTCTCAAATTTCATAAAGGGAAGATGTACCAGAACCCGAAGAAGCTACAGCCAAAGCAAAGTACAAGAAGGACATGGTTAGGGCCAAAAGGATCATTGCAGACACCATTAAAGATCACTTGATCCCTCAAGTGGCCTCAAAGAAAACTCCAGAAGAAATGTTTGATGCCCTAACCAGAATGTATGAAGAAAAGAACATCAACCGAAAGATGAATCTAAGAACTCAACTCAAAAGTACAAGGATGCAAAAAGGAGAAACAGTCCATGACTATTTCTCTAGAATCTCTAATTCATGGAACAGCTAGAAGCAATTGGAGACACCCTAGATGAGGATGAACTCATAATGACAACTCCTAATGGTCTCACAAGACCTTGGGATGCGTTCATCCAAACCATTTGTGCCAGAAAGGAGGAACTACATTTTGACAGTCTTTGGGAAGAATGTGTTCAAGAAGAAGCAAGAGTAGCTAACCGAGAAGAAGTATTGTCAAGAGATGAAGAAGTCTAGCTGCTCATACTAAAGGAAGAAGGAAGAAGTCTCACTTCCAAAAGGAGACTCATCAACATAAGGAATCTCACTCCCCAAAGAGATTCAACAACTCATAAAGAATCTCACCCTCCAAGAAGATTCTAGAAGTTTCAGAAAGGTCAAAGAAGAGAAAGAGATTTCACCTCTTATCAATGCTACCATTGTGATAAGATGGGACATATTGCTAAAGATTGTCTAGCTAAGAGAGAAGAATACAAAAAGAGAAACAAAAGGCACCATGCCCATACAGTTGAAGATGAAGAGCCACCCACAAAGATGATTAAAGAACAGATTGAAGACTATGTCTTAATCTCTGCCCTCTTAGGATCAGTGTCACCTGGCGAGGATACTTGGCTCATAGATAGTGGTGCTTCCAAGCACATGACAGGTCAAAGAGACATTCTCTCTAGCCTTACAGAAAAGAACTTTCCCCAGAAAGTTACACTTGGAGATGATTATCAATACCATATCAAAGGTGTGGGAGAGTCCAATTACAAACTTGATTTAGGAACCCCAATGAAGATGAAGGATGTACTATATGTACCAGGTTTGAAAAAGAACTTACTTTCTATCTCAGCTTTAGACAAGAAAGGCTTCAGAGTTGCTTTCATATATGGAGAAGTTCTTATGTGGCCTAAAGGAAAAACCATAGAAGATGCAATTGTTATTGGAACAGAAGAAGGTGGTTTGTATAAGCTAAAAGGTCACCCGGTTGCAGCCTTGACTCATTCCATTGAAAGTCCATGTGAACTTTGGCATAGAAGACTAGCTCACATCAACTACAAGGCATTACCATATGTGAGCAAGGTAGTCACAGGTCTACCAGAATTCAAAGTTGATCATGAAGGTGTGTACAAGGGATGTGCACAAGGAAAGAACATAAAGAATCATTTCTCGAAGAGCGAGAGTAAAGCAGAAGGAGTCTTGGAACTCATCCACTCTGATGTCTGTGGCCCAATGCCATCAACCTCTCTTAGTGGGTATGTATACTATGTGTCATTCATTGATGATTATTCTCGCAAAACCTGGGTTTACTTTTTGAAATCAAAAGATGAAGTGTTTGGTAAATTCAAGGAACTCAAATCCTTGATAAAGAATCTCTCTGAAAGAAAGATCGAGATACTCGGAACATATAATGGAGGAGAATAAACCTCAAACGAGTTTGTAAGCTTTTGCAGAGATGCAGGGATTAAGCTCACCGCTCCCTACAATCATCAACAAAATGGTGTAGCAGAAAGAAAGAACAGAACTATAATGGAAGTGTTGTCATCCTTATACACACTTGCAAACGTGAGCTAAGTCCAGCTCACTTAGTGTGTCCTTGGAGGCACAATGCCTAGGTTCAAAGCCCACGCTGTCACTTTGACTTGAACCTCTTCCATCTAGGCTTACTCCTAGGGAAGCCAAGGGGGGTAGACCCTAGTTTCTAGATGAAATTAACGTTATGTTTCTAGGAGTTGGTTTTAATTAGTTTAAGGTTGGGGGAAAATCTAACCTATGATGCAAAGGCAGCAATGCAATGTGCAACAATTCAATATGAAAATCAATCATTTTCCTAGGACAACTAGGACTAGTGCCTAAGATTGGGCAAAGGGGTCAACTAGAGTTTGGGGAAGTTTGATGACAAAATGATGACAAAATGATTACAAAAGATTACAAGGAGTACAACTATTCCACAACAATGTTAGATACAAATACTTACAACTAAAGAATAGAATGATAGATGTTACAACAACTATAAGCAAAAGATATACAACACGATACACAATTACAACAAGAATATCTAAGAGTTACAAGATACAAAGATACAAAGAGATACAAGATGAGTAGATGATACAATAGCTACAACAATGAATGTTCTAAAACTATCACAAGATTATACAAATAATACAAAGAGATTAACTAACCATGTGCTTGTATTTGCAGGAATTAAGGAGATTTAAAACATGAAGATCATCAACACATCAAGCCAAGCATGCCCCAATAGCACTTACTCTATTGGACTGCTTATCAATGGCAACCACGACACTCAAGACCCAACAAGATAGTGCCTTCAAAGGGGATGCGCAACCTCTTGAGAGATCACACCACAAAGAACACTAATTAAATGAGATATGCTTTTAATGAACAAGTGCTCAACAACACAACTATGACAACTTAAATGATTAATCCACAAAGAAAAAGTTAAACTCGCATGTATAAGTAAAATTGAAAGAGTGCTTGCAAGTGTTACTTTTATGCCACCCACACAAGATATACCAATAATGAAGATGTCCAAGTGTTTAGTGGATTAAAGACTTGATTAAAGATTATTAAGTGTTGAGTTACTCCTAGCTAAGTGTCAACCCAAAATTCTTCTCCCCCAATTACCAAGTGGTTGTTGGATGCTCAAGAAGTGAGGCAATGAGGCCTACCCTAGCTTCACAGGTCAACCCATGGAAGGCTAGGATAGTGATTTTGGAGGAGGGTGAGCTATGGGATATTGTGGAAAATCATGTGGTCCCTCCCATAGATGCAGTGCTCTTGGTTGAGTTTAGGAAGAGAAACATCAAGGCCAAAAGGACTATCCTAGTTGCAGTCAAAGGCCATATAATTCCTCATGTGTCTGGTAAGGACTTTGCATTTCAAATGTGGCAGTTCTTGTGTAGCCTTTACCAGAGCCCAAACCAAAACCGGAAGATGGTGCTCGGGGAAAAATTGAGGGGCACTAAGATGACTAAGACTGAATTGGTCGCCTCATTGTTCACGAGGTTTTCACAGATTTGTGATGAGTTGGTTGTTGTGGGGGAGGTAGTGGATCCATCAAAGTTGGTGAGGGAAGCCTTAAATGTTGAAATAATGTAACTGCAAAGAGTATTCTTATTATTATTTGATATATTATTCATTGGATCAATCCCCATTGTGGATTGATCATGTCGGCTATTGTAAAAGGACCAAATCCCCTTTTGCGGATTGGTCATAATATAATTGTAATAGGCAGAAAGAAAAGTCAGCCCCAGAATATATTAAAGAGGCCCTGAAATATAATAAAGGTGGTTATAACCACCCAGATTAAGAAGTCGGCCCTGCCAGTGAACAGACACTTCACACGTGCCAGATTAGTATAAATAAGGAGGCTAGCGCCTCACTTAGACACACACCTCACTTACTCATTGAGAGACAAGTTTCGGAGCTGCAGTTGGAGAAGAGAGAGAGAGAGGCGCATCTTTGGGAGAGAATCTTCTGTATTAGCTTGAGTTATCTCTTGGCATTGTATTGGCTATCTATAATCAAGAAGTTTTGTTGGGTTTTCTTCCCCTAGAGGGTTTCCCAGGATAAATGTTGTGTCTCTTACAATTGTGTATTTCTCAGTGATCTTGTCTTATGTTGTTGTTATCTATTGAAATGCAAAGAACTATAATAATGGCTTAAACATTAACATGGTATCAGAGCCAAGCTGAAGAGAGCATCTTTAACAAGAGAAAAGTGAAAAACGTCATTGTTATCGTACATGAAAATTACGGTTTTTTGTTGGTGAGGTATTTCAGCCCTAAAACCATCTACAAAAGTGCACCCTCCCCCAAGGATCATTTTGGCACCTTCAACGCACCTTTTCAGTGGCTGGATCTCTCGGAAAGTGAAACCCTGGTTTCATAAAATACCAAAAAACCAGAGTACCAGAAGTACCAGAAAACCAGAAGCACCAGTCCATAAATCCGCAGATCAAGTTTGAGGGGGTAAAAGTTGGATTTTCAAAAATCTGACTGCACCAGCTTACTCGCCTCAGCTCAACGCATCTATCCCCTAGATCAGAATTTCAAAATTCAAAGTTTGAAAAATTAGGGTTTCTTCATAAAACCCTAAGTTGCAGTCGCAGTTGCAGTCTCAGAACCAATTGCAGTACCAGTTGCAGTTGCAGTAGTACTACCAGTTGTCGTCACCCTTGAAGTTTTTAAAGAGTTGGTAATGATTATCGTTGCTGCCAGATGGTGCCACCACCTGCAAATGCTATCAGAGGTATGTACTCACATATGTTTAAATGGTTAAACTTTAAAGAGTATTTGCAAGAGAAGGGATCTCTTGCCATAGATCCAACACATTCAGAGGAATGATACAACCCAGGTGTGATTATTCTGATATGCATCTATTTGTTATAACATTATTTTGATCAAGTGTTGCATGTTGTAGCTATGACCATCATTCTAACCTTTGATCAAAATCTGAGTCGAGGTATTAGATGGATTAAAAGTTGAGATCATAAAACTTATCCTCTAACCCAACCTTCTGTCAAGATAGCGTATTGTCTTAGCACAAAAGATAGGTTGAAGAAAGCACTCGTCATCTTGAGTGAAGGAGACTCAGAAGAAAAGCAAGCACTCATTCCTGAGGACAAGGCTCCAGGTTTGATTAATCAAGTTAATAAGATTCAAAGGTACACATGACAAGTTGATGACTATAGTTGAGATAGCAGTCTTTGTAAAGTATCATACTTGATAGCATGAGAGCATATAGAGATAAATGCTTAACTTAATCAATTGTTTGATGCAACTAGCACCTCCTCTAGGAAGAATCTCGTGTGTTAGTTCCAGGTTATCATGGAGGAATGTTTGATCACAACACTATGAGAGTGTTGACCTCATTTTCGTATTGTATTCCTACCCTTTAATCTTTGCTTCAGACAAGTTACAAGTGATAGCTCTAAAGGAGTTATTGTGATGATTGTTCGTGCTATTACCTTATATTATCAAAAGGATATTATTCTTTCTTCTTGTTTCGTTGACCTTGCTCCAGGTCACAGGTAATAACCCTGAGGAAGCTATAGTGAAGGTTGCAAAAGGCAACGCGCTAAAGGAGAGACAATAAATGAAGCAATCATCATTGGAAAAGAAGAAGGTGGCTGGTATAAACTAAAGGGTCACTCAGAGGCTGCCATGACCCACGCCATTGAAAACTCATGTGAACTTTGGCATAGAAGATTAGCTCACATCAACTACAAGGCACTGCCATACATATGCAAAGCGGTCACAGGTTTACCAGAACTCAAGGTTGACCATGAAGGCATATGCAATGGATGTGCACAAGGGAAGAACATCAAGAACCCTTTTCCGTAGAGAGACAACAAAGCAGATGGAGTCCTAGAACTCATTCATTCAGATGTGTGTGGCCCAATGCCATCGTCCTCCATGAGTGGGTATGTATACTATGTATCATTCATTGATGATTATTCTTGTAAGACCTAGTTGTATTTTTGAAATCTAAAGATGAAGTGTTCAGCAAGTTCAAGGAATTCAAAGCCTTGATAGAGAATCTTTCTAAAAGAAAGATCAAGATACTCAGGTCAGATAATGAAGAGAATACACCTCAAAAGAGTTTGTGAGCTTCTGCAAAGATGTTGGGATCAAGAGGGAACTCACTACTCCCTAAAATCCTCAACAAAACGGTGTGGCTGAAAGAAAGAACAGAACGATAATGGAAGTCGTGAAGACCATGATCCACGATTAAGATCTTCCTATGTGCTTATGGGCAGAAGCAGCAATGACAGTCGTATATGTGCAAAATCGATTGTCCCATAGTGCACTTGGGTTCAAGACCCCGGAAGAGATGTTCACTGGAATGAAACCAGAGGTAAGCCATCTCAAAATATTTGGCTGCCCAGTATTTATGCATATACCGAAAAAGAAAAGAAA
This sequence comes from Picea engelmannii, assembly GCA_009831015.1. Classification (NCBI taxonomy): domain Eukaryota; kingdom Viridiplantae; phylum Streptophyta; class Pinopsida; order Pinales; family Pinaceae; genus Picea; species Picea engelmannii. The sequence goes on along the minus strand of ML815003.1, from coordinate 73,777 downwards.
CAAGCTGGAACCCTCGGGAAAGAAGGGAATATTTGTGGGATACTGTGAGGTCTCCAAGGCCTTCAGGATCTACATACCAGGTCACCGCCACATTGAGATCAGCAGGGATGTGACCTTTGATGAAGATGCAGCGCCCAAGAAATCAAGAAAATGCCAGCTTGAAGAGGTATATGAAGAAGAACCCGTAATCCCCAGAATTGCAGAATCAGCGAGGGAGGTTCCCAGAGTTGTTGAACCAGTGAGGGAAGTCGTAACTTCCCCTGATGAGGAAATTCTAGAAGATCATGACGTAGCAGAGTTTCAAGAACCTCCTCAGATGACGATCCTCCATAAAAGAAAGCCAGCTTGGGCTAGAGAGCTTATTCAAGATGGAGAGAAATATGGTGTTCCCGAAGGAACCACGAGACATGTGAAGAAACCTAAGCCATTCTCCAGTTATATGGCCTTGATGTGTGATCTCCTAGAAAAGGAGCCTACCTTCTTTGAAGAAGCCATTCAGAAGAAAGAATGGGCAGATGCCATGACAGAAGAATACCAATCCATAATAAAGAACGATGTATGGGAAGTAGTTCCCAGACCGAATAGCAAGGATGTGGTATCGTCCAGATGGCTCTTCAAAATAAAACATGTTGTTGATGGAAGTATTGAGAACTATAAAGAAAGATTTGTAGCTCGTGGATTTTCTCAAAAAAAGGTATTGACTATGAAGAGACATTCGCTCATGTAGCCAGATACACTTCGATCAGAACCATCATAGCCCTTGCAGCTAAGATGAAGTGGAAGTTGCACCAGATGGACGTAAAGACAACCTTCCTAAATGGTGTCATCGAAGAGGAAGTGTATATAGAGCAACCTCAAGGATTTG
>ML815003.1:56230-72290 GCA_009831015.1 Picea engelmannii | reverse complement strand
TGAAGAGATTCGACATGTTAGAGTGCAAGCCCATGAATACACCCATGGAAACGAAGTTGAAGCTGTTGGTCGATACTTCATCAGAATTGATTGATGCCACACTGTACAGACAGATTATTGGATCACTGATGTACCTGACGAACACCAGACCAGACACTTGTTTTGTCGTGAACACCTTGAGTCAGTTTCTAGTAGAACCCAGACATGTTCACCTAATGGCTGCAAAACATGTGATGAGGTACCTTAAGGGTACAATAGATTGTGGTCTCAGCTATGATGGAGATCATGATTTCACATTGAGTGTATATACTGATGCAGATTGGGCAGGAAGTGTTTCTAACAGGAAAAGCACTTCAGAATGTTGTTTCAGTTTGGGATCAGCCATGATCTCGTGGCAGAGTAGGAAGCAATTCAGCATTGCTCTCAACACAGCGGAAGCAGAATACATTGCGGCATGTTCTGCCAGCTGCGAAGCTATATGGCTTCGAAAGTTGTTGATCGGTCTATTTGACCTAGAGATGGAAGCAACCACGATCCTATGTGACAACCAGAGTTGTATAAAGATGACAGAGAATCATGTATTCCATGACAGGTCGAAGCACATAGAGATCCGATATCATCACATCTGTGACATGGTGCAGAGAGGAGCCTTAAAGCTCCAGTACGTTAGAACGGATGAACAAGTTGCTAATGTGTTGACCAAGCCTCTATCTCGTGTAAAGTTTGAGCACTTTCGAGATAAGCTTGGTATAGTCCGAAAGGACCTTCCTCGAAAGGGGGAGTAGTTGTTGTGATAAGACATCTCTTGCTTCCAGCTTTATTGCTGTGACATAAAGCAAGATGATGTGATGAGACTAGAACTATGCTTTCGGCTTGACAGTTATGACGTAAAGCCAGTCTAGTATCCTGCTTCCAGCTTGATTGTTGTGACGTAAAGCAAGACGAGTATCTTGCTTCCAGCTTTATTGCTGTGACGTAAAGCAAGATGATGTGATGAGACTAGAATTGTGCTTCCGGCTTGACAGTTGTGACGTAAAGCCAGTCTAGTATCCTGCTTCCAGCTTGATTGTTGTGACGTAAAGCAGGACGAGTATCTTGCTTCCAGCCTTATTGCTGTAACGTAAAGCAAGAAGATGTGATGTGACTAGAACTATGCTTCCAGCTTGAAAAGTTGTGACGTAAAGCCAGTCTAGTATCTTGCTTCCAACCTGATGGTTGTGACGTAAAGCAAGACAATGAGATGAGACTAGTACTGTGCTTCCAGCTTGAGAAGTTGTGACGTAAAGCCAGTCTAGTATCTTGCTTCCAGCTTAAGTGTTCTGACGTAAAGCAAGACATTGAGATGAGACTAGTACTGTGCTTCCAGCTTGAGAAGCTGTGACATAAAGCCAATCTAGTATCTTGCTTCCAACTTAAGTGCTTTGACGTAAAGCAAGACATTGAGATGAGACTAGTACTGTGCTTCCAGCTTGAGAAGCTGTGACGTAAAGCCAGTCTAGTATCTTGCTTCCAGCTTGATTGCTGTGACGTAAAGCAAGACGAGTACTGAACTTCCAGCTTGACAGCTGTGACGTAAAGCCAGTCCTATATTACGATGAGTCAGCCTTGTGCTGTGATGATGATGATGTATTAGTTTTATACTAATACATATTGATGCAGATGATGATTGCATTCCTTTGAGAATGACGATGTTGCCGATGAAGAAAACTTCCGATGATTTATAGATACGCCAGTCAGTGTTCCAAGATGATATTGATGATGCTGTCCTCTCACCCACTTGATGTTGTTGATGATGTTGTCCTCTCTCTCTCACCTGATGTTGTTGAAGAATACTCTTCTTATTAAGGGGGAGTGTTGAAATAATGTAACTGCAAAGAGTATTCTTATTATTATTTGATATATTATTCGTTGGATCAATCCCCATTGTGGATTGATAATGTCGACTATTGTAAAAGGACCAAATCCCCTTTTGCGGATTGGTCATAATCTAATTGTAATAGGCAGTGTTATCACACACTTTGTAGCTAGGAGTAAAGGCTATAAGGTAGAAAGCCAAACTGGCGTAACAAGAACCTATCCCACCCAATGTCACCTCGATGGGTAGGTTCTCTCTCTTTAGGAGGGCTAGGCCCAGGGGAGACGTCCCCGGTAACCTGGGGTTTTGAAAGGGCAAAGGCTAACAGTACAAAGACGAATTTCCCCTTCACAGATTACCGCCAATCAGATAGTCTCGGCTAAACAGCCAATAATAGAGTATAACCAAAGAAAAGAAAAGCACCTGCTTGAGACAACACAGCAAGGAAACTGATACGTGCAATCTTGGTTAGTACTTCATATAAATCAACGACTATCTGATATTCAATATAAGCAGTTTAAAACTAAATATTGACGAAGTCGATGTTTGCAAAATGGCAATGATAAATATGTCACTTGTCAATAAATACTAGAACGATATAGCATTAAGTGTAACAAATCAATGCTCAATCCAATAAATGCTCTCAACTACCATTCAATTGCTTATAAAGTGAAACGTTGCTACATCAAGATGAAATAACCAAGGGTGACGTCAACAGTCCAAGGTTAGTAGGGTTAGCTAGAGCTTAGGGTTAGTATAGTTAGGGTTTCAAAAGGCTTAAAGAGTTTGTTTATGACCAATTTTACTTCAGCGCAAGGGATCTTGGAGATCAGTGCCTTAAAAGGGCTAAATGGAGTCAGCTAAGTGAAGGACGCAGAAACTAAAGGAAGGGGAAAAAACGGCTAGCTCATAAGATCAAGACAAGAGGGTTTAAGAGGGACAGTGTTGCTAAGGCAAGGCTCTTTCATCAAACCCTAAAAGAAAACGGCCCTAGGTGTAGATAGCCTAGGCCTGGGACGTCCTCTTCCTCTTGAAGTCAAAATGGCACGGCTAGCATAAAGGAAGAAGGAAAAAGGAGTGTAGCTATGGCTAGGCTCTCTCTTTCCTCTTCGATGGCTTAAAGCTTCTCTATCAGGGGACATGAGACAATGACCTACTTGTGTGTTTGTCCCCTAGGGTTTTGATTCAGCAATATTTATAAATAGATGCAAGAAATTAAACTACAACCATTCAATCAATAAGTTTTGCAGAAAAATACTTACAAATCATCAGGAAATAATCATGCAAACCCTAGTTGTAAACCTTCCTTCAAGAGAAACACCGTAGAATGCCAAAAATCTCTTCCTTCAACTAGTGCGCATCACTTAGTTCAGCCAATAACCCAAATAGGGCACAAATTTCAGACCTCACTAATGAGTGAGTGATAATTTATGATAAAATGAAAGTCAAAACCCTCAATATATAGTGTATCAATGACCTAATTTTACCTTTTAGGTCATAAAAAGGCCGACAAGGCCATAATGTCAAAATCATACTGTTTTTACATTAAATGCTAAGTAAAAAGCCCTAATCAAGTAAAAATGAGAGTAAAAGCCCCTTCAAGGGAGGCGCTAGCCCTTTCAAGGGCAAATGAGACACCAAGGAGCAAAACGTTAGCCCCCCAAGGGCCTCTCCAACATGTCACACGTGCCACTGCTGCCCAGTCTGCCTCCAAAAGCATCCATGAAACTGGATGACGTCATGGTGAAGATGGAGATGTCCCAAGCCTTCCAAGGCTGGCGTTCCACTGAAAAGGGGTCATTCCCCCCAGGTCTAGTCCTATCGGATTGCCTATGATAGAACGTCCTCTTCCTTTCCAGTGCAAAAGCCCTGATCCATCTCCATCCTGTCTCTACCCCCTAATGGGGTCTCAGCATCCATCTGGTGGGCTCTTCAACCCCATGGAGGTCTGAACTGGCCATCTCCCAATGTGTACCGGTCCAAATGGTACCTATCCATTGGGCATGGTCCTGCACATCAAAAGCTACACCCTCCATGGGCTCATCAGTCACTAGGATCATAGTAATGTTAATCACATCTCATCATCAATATTATTAAACATATGCATAAAAACCCTAATACATCAGTCAATAGCTCAAAAACATTACAAAAACCTGCAATACAAGATTGGAGAAAAATACAAGACGTCCTATTGGGCAAGTCTCCACAAGAAAAGGAAAGTTTCCAGGAAGATTTCATCCAAGCAATGTAAGTGAGGTGATGTGGCTAGGGGAGGTCCAGACATGTGGGTGCAGTGAGGGCCAAGGATGCATAATGTTATCTGTGGATGCCTTTGTAGAAGGCGAGCTGTACTTGTCATGGATGCAATTTTTCCAAGCCCATTCTTGCCTTTGTTCTTTTTCTTGCTTTATTCTTTTATTTGTTTTTTCTTCTTCTTTTTCTTTTTATTCAAGGGCTAACCAGAGGACACTGCCTTGGCATGGTGACCAGAGCTGACAACGTTACCCACAAGTACTTTCACATAGATGAGAAGGTTGGCTGGTGATGAGACCCCCTTTCCCTTGGCCATGCAACCAAAGGTCACTGCCCTGGCGTGGTAACCAGATGGTGGCAATGTCATATTGTTAGGTACCCATGAACCTAATACGCTGGCTCGTGATGAGACCCCCTATCCTCTGACTAGGTCTTGTTTTTTATTTTCCGGGTCCCTCTTGTTTCTTGTTGAGAGGCCTTTTATTGCCCTCTCAAGGATCCCAGGGCAAAGCATCTCGAGATTTCATTTCTAGGCTTTTGTCTTTTACCAGCTGCTTTTACCTTTTGGGCCTTTAGTCCCTTCTTCCCACGAGATAAGGTGCAATCCTACAAATAGGTCAACCCAATGCCCGGACAAGGAGAATGGGATAGATGAGCGAGTGATAAGATGAAACAGTGGTGCTATGATGGGAGCGGACGATGGCTTTTCAGAAATTCCCCAATGGCAAACCAAGACCTATGAGCACAGGCTTACTAGGGCACCCAGTCAATTTCCCCAAGCATGGTCATGTGGGCTAATGTAAGATCCAAGCAATTGTTAGAGATAAAAGGAATCAAATGCATATATTTAAAGGTTTCAATGATCAAAAGTGACACATACCATGATACCTAGACCAATTACCTCGTGGAGCAAGAACCTCTTCTGATACAAGACCAAGCCGATGGTGATGGATGTTGTTGCTACTGACAAGACAAAGCTGATGAAAGAAGAAAAGGATGGGCCCTCCAGGGCCATGCTCAGGTCAATCCTGCTCACGATACTCCATTTCTAGGACTTGTGGGCCTCGAGACATGATCTCCTAGTTATCCCTAAAAATCGGGGATAACAGGTCCAACTAGATCGGTATGCACAATTTCCAGTGGTCTTGTCGTTGAATATTCCTTTGATTTGAACCTTATCTTTGTTTGTTTTTCTTGTTGACAATGCTTGCATAAAGTGTTGGTTGGTTTCATGATCTGGGGCATTTCTCTGACTGCTTCTCTTTTGTTGACTTTGACAAGGTTATCAAAATGTATGTGACCCATTCTTCTATGCCATAGCGAACTTTCATCTTCATTTCCTAGACAACACTTTTGATTTCCAATTTCACTTAACACATATATGTTGTTTGAAGTTCTTACAGCTGTAGCGACCAATTTCCCTGAACCTTCTTTTCTTATCTCACACTTTTGTGAATCGAAAGTAACTTTATGACCTTGGTCACACATTTGACTCATACTTAGAAGATTATGTTTCATGTCTTCTACTAGTAGAACATTTTTTGCCTTTTCATTTTTGTTCCCAATTCGAACTGTGCCTTTTCCAATGATTTTGGTTGAATAATCATTTCCGAATGAGACTAATCAATCTCTTTCCTTTCGTAATGTAAGAAACTTGTCTCTATCACCTGTCATGTGTTTTGAACACCCACTGTCAACATACCAACCGCGTTTCTTCTGCTTAGCTTGTAGAGTGATTGTGCATTCTTCATTGCTATACTAATCTTGCTTTCTTATCCATGTCGTTTTCTGAGGTTCCTGTTTGTGACTATTGTTATTCTGTTGAGGTTCTTTAGGAGGGACTGTCATTCTCCAATCTTTGGCCACGTGTCCAAAATTGTTACATTTGTAACATTCCACTTCTGTGCTCAAAGATTCAAACTGTTGTAACTTCTTCTCTGTGTTTCACTAGGTCTTCTTGGATAACCCCTTTGTGTATGACTCTCAAATTTGTTATTGTTCCTGTTGTTAGCTCTGCAATTCACAGCTTTATGTCCAAAATTATTACATGCATAATATAAACCAAAAAATATAGTTTGATACTTGGGAGTTGAGGATCTTCTGAAAGGAGGTGCTCTTATGAATCCTTCTTCTTCTTGAGGCCTATCTCTCTGTTGTTGATTCTGAAATATGACTCTTCTTGGTGGAGGAGTATCCCTACAATCTTCATTATATATCCTTCTATCCCCTTTGATTGTTTCTGCATAACTTTTTGGATATGTTTCTTGCTCTGTTGTTTTGGAGCTTCATCCCTTTTCTGTCTGATTGTATCCAATCCGGTCTTGTCAAGATGAGATTTTTGACTGCTGATAATGTCATCCAAAACTTTTGAGCTATTCTGCATATTTTTCTTTTGAATATCATTTCTCAGTGTGACAATCTCTGCTTCCAAGCTTCCAATGATTCTGTCATTTTCTTCTAGCTTTTCTTTGAGTGCTTCTTCAATTCTTTTATCTTCTTCTATTTGAACCTTCAATTTTGTGATCATTTGTTCTAGTTCTTGAGTGTCATTTTTCTTGTCTAGTTCTTCTTGTAGTCTCTTGTTTTTCTTCTTTTCTCTTCTGATAACTTCTATGGCACACATTAATTCTTCTCGATAGTCAACTTCTGCCTCTTCAATTTCTTCTTCAACTTCTTCATATTCTTCTTCGGCTTCTTCATATTCTTCTTCGGAGTCTCCTTTGTCAGAGTCTCTTACTGCCATGAATAGAACTCTTCCTGTTTCACTGTCACTGACTTCATCTTCATCTGATGATGAGATGTCTTCTTTGGTGCATAAGCTTTTCTTGAAAACTTTCTTTGTAGATCTTTTGCCTTTATATGTGTGTTTGTCTTTTGAGTAACCTTCATCATTTCTTTTTTTCTTATGAGGACATTTGTTAGCAAAATGACCAATACCATCACAATTAAAACAAATTTAAGGAAGCTTACCTCTATACCTACCATTGGTTCCCTTGTTCAGTCTTTTGATGAAGTTGGCCACTTCCGAAACGTCACTGTTGTTGTTATATTCTTCTTATTCATTTTTCTTTTGCTTTGATCTTTTGGATGCTTTGAAGGCTGCTTCTTTTACATCTGGATTTTCCTGTTCAGTTCTCATTTCATATGCTGTGAAGATTCCATGCAGTTCGTCCATGCTTATTGAGTTTAGATCCAATCTTTCTTCTAGTGTTGATAACTTAGGGTTAAATCTCATAGGAAGTGATCTTAGTACCTTTTGAACAATTAAAGATTCTTTGATTTCTTCTTCCAATCCTATGATTGCAGTCACTGTTTCATCGACTCGTAAGAAGTAGGCTACAATATTCTCATCTTCCTTCATTTTTAGTTGTTCGAACTGACCTCTGTAAGTTTCAAGCTTTGTTGCTTTGACTTTTGTATCTCCTTCACAAATATTTCGAAGCTTGTCCCAAATCTCTTTAGCGGATTTACAATGTGCAACTTTGGTGAATACCGTATCACTGAGACCATTCAAAAGTGCATTTTTGGCTTTGGAATTATTCTCACCGAGTTTCATTGCTTTGTCATTTGTTGGTGGAACTGTTGGTGTTGTGTATCCATCTACAATTGATTGCCAAACTTGAAATCCCTGTGCTTGTATATATGTCTCCATCCTTATGCACCAAAAAGCATACTTTTGTCCATCAAACTGTGGTATTCCATTTTTATACAAGTTGGTACTCTCCATGATCTACCTTTCAGTGGTTAAACTGATTTCTGAATGAACCTGCTCTGATACCAATTGTTGGATTACTGAGAGGGGGGTGAATCAGTAATAGTGTAATTATAATCATTTTTATTCAAATAATCCAAGTGTTATATCAATGTAGAATTATTATCCTATAATGAGCAATAAGAAATGAACAATCACACACATACACAGTACACCGGTGTTTTACGTGGAAACCCAAATCGAGAAAAAACCACAGAATGTTTTTTCTTATATGTCTTGAAGAATTACATTCATTAGAAGCATCAACTTCCTTTGTTTTCCAGCAGCAATTGGAAGGAGGCTCCAACCCCCTAGTTTCTCAAGCTACAACCTGAGAGAAGTTCCAACTCCCCAATTCTCATTAGAAGCATCAACTTCCTTTGTTTTCCAGCAGCAATTGGAAGGAGGCTCCAACCCCCTAGTTTCTCAAGCTACAACCTGAGAGAAGTTCCAACTCCCCAATTCTCTGGCTACAACCAGAAGGAGGCTACAACCCCCTATGTTCTCCGGCTACAACCGGAAGGTGGCTACAACCACCTGTCCTTGCCCCATCCAACTGCCCTGAAGTAGAAGTAGAATGATGAAACCATTGTCACACTATCACTATGAGATATACCGATATAAACCTGTAACAATAAACCTGAACCATGCATCAACCTGTACCTCAACCTGTAATCAACCTGTACCATAAACAAGTGCATCAACCATGCACCAACCTGTACCAAACAATCTGTAATCAACTTGTACCATAAACAAGTGCAACAAACCATGTACCAAGTATGTACCAATCATGTGTCAACTACTCATCAACTATGACGCATCAATATGTACCAACATCATCAACTATACACCTCATGTATGTGCCAACTCATCAACTACTTGTCTCAACCATGTACCCAACTTGTACCTCAACCAAAAGCCCTCATCAATTTCATCATCCAAATATGATTTATAACTCTGTAATAAACCTGGTGTATATGATCACATACCTGCAAACCTTCCTTAACTTTAAACAACAAGAGACTAACATTTACATCAAACTTTTCTTTAGTCTCACATGACTAGTTTTGGATTAGTCAACAACCCTAACTTGAAATAATCATAACTTTGTACCTCTAATGAATAAAGATCTGAAACTGATACACAATGTTCTTCAGTGTGTTTTATGCAATTCCTCTAGGTGTCACTACTTGGAACCTCTCAGAAAAGTAGTTATAGCAAAAATGTCATACCTTGCTGAATTATGGCTTATTCTAGAGAGCAATCTTGTAGAGCATGCCCCGCACGGAATATTTGTTGAATCAATCTAAAACTGTTACACAGAATACTACAGACTGTACTTTAACCAACACATTTGGTCTTACTGAATTTGGATCTTTTATGAAGAAGTTATGACGTTTTTACCCGAAACACCTGTTTTTGACTAGTTTCAGGACTAGCCACAAACCCTATTTTCCACGGAGTGTAACTCCAAAAATACAACGACCCACAAGCTGAATTTTTTACCACAAATACTTGGATATGTTTCCTCAATGGCATAGCAATTTCACGGTCTGAATCATTCTAGAAAAAAAGTTATTGCCAAAATGGTGAGATTACCTATAAATAACATACCTTAGAAAGCATCATCAAAAGAATTTTATCCTTCCTTGAATTTCAGCCTTCTTTTCTTCACCTTCCCTCAGAAATTCGCCTTAGATATCCTTTGGTTACCTCAAACACCTATAGGTATTCAATATGCTCAAGTGTGTCTAAAATGAGAGAGCCTTGCCTCTTATTTCTACTCTCCAAGTAGCTTCCTTAAAAACATCTTCTACGTCACTTTGCCCACTTTCCTTATTTTAGAGTTAACCTATTTCTAATTTCTCCATTAAATTTATTATTTAAATAATTTATTTTGTATTCAGTTTGAATTATAGTACACTCATCAATTCACTTTATTATTTACCTTCTAAATTCTCTTAAACCACTTTGACTACTTTGACCTTTTGGGGCTTCTAGATGATATAAGAGGGTCCTCCAACTTCATAAGGCCATAACTCTCAAACCGTAAGGAGTTATGTGGCGTTCCACATACTACCAGATATGGAATGACATGTACTATCCATATAGAATAGTATTACCTGAAAATATATCAAAACTCATACCATTATCCATCAAACAAACTTGGGTCCATTACCCAAACCTGGGTTCTCCAACTTCGCATGGCCATAACTCTCTAACCGTGAGGAGTTATGTGACGTTCCACATACCACCGAAAATGGCATGACAAGCACTATCCATACAGGATAGTTTCACTGACAAATTCACTAACCTTCATCTCATTACTCCACAAATAAACATGGGTTCTCTAACCATACTTCTAGGATAACTCAATCTGCAAAGCGTCTTCTCGTGAGGACTTTCACCATAAGGGGACCACTTTGGAGTTCATCCATTTCTACTTATTATCAACCAAGACAAGACAATAACGAGTCATCTTTACATCAAACAATCTTGGGTCCATTACCCAACCTTTGTGTTACGGGGCTTTCTTCAAGGGTTGACATCAATGACAACCAACCTTAATCAACAGCACTATGTTGGACAGTGTCCCAACAGGGGGAAGTAGGGTGGTACGACAACATCAACCGAGGTGGATGAGTTCGCTTCTCAATTTGAGAGGGAGTTTTTCTTGCTTGTTTGTTGGTCTACAATTGAGACACCATCTAGTATATGGTACATAGACAATGGAGCATCCGGTCTGTTATCCCCCACTTTTAAGGACAACTAAGGAGATTATGTCTCGAGGCCCACGGGTCGTAGACATGGAGTACCGAGAGCCAGATCGACTTGAGCATGGCCCTGGAGGGCCCATCTTTTCTTCCTTTCAGCGCCTCCACTTTGTCAACAGCAGCAACATCCATCACCTCGGCTTGGTCATGTATCGGAGATGGTTCTTGCTCCATGAGGTAATGAGTCAAGGTATCATGGTATGTACTATGTGTCACTTTGATCCTCAAAACCTTTGAATATGTGCATCTAGTTCTTTTTGTTTCTAATGGGTGCTTGGATCTTATACTTATCCACTTGACCATGTCTGGGGGGAATAACAGGATGCCCTAGTAAGCCTGTGCCCATAGGTTTTGAGTTGCCACTGGGGGGATCCATGAAAATTCATCGTCCACTCCCGTCATACTTATCACTTTCCATCTTACTTCCCGCTCATCCATCCCATTACATTGGTCTGGGCATTGGGTTGGCCAATCATTTAAGGGTTGCAACTTGCCTTGTGGGAAGAAGGGGCTAAAGGCCTAGAAGGTAGAAGCAAGCTGGCAAGAGATAATAGCCTAAGATAAAACCTCGAGATGCTTCGCCCAAGGATCCCCGAGAAAGCAGTAAAAGTATTCTCAACAAGAAATAAGAGGGACCCATAAAAATAATAAAACAAGACCTAGTCAGAGGATGGGGGGTCTCATCATGACCCTGCCTATTAGGTCCATGGGCACCTAGCAGTATGACACTACTAGCTGCTGGTTACCATGCCAGGGTAGTGGCTCTTGGTTAAATGGCCAAGAGAAAGGGGGTCTCATCATGAACCAGCCTTCTCATTTCCGTGAAAGTGCTTGTGGGTAACATTGCCACCATTGGTCACCACGCCAGGGCAATGTCCCCTGAGTAGCTTCTTGAAAGAAAAAGCAATAAAGAAATAAGAATAAAAGGCATGAATGGGCTTGGAAACATTTGCATCCAGGACAAATGCAGCTCGCCTTCTACAAAGGAACCCACAGGTAAGCCTTGCATTTCCCTGCTATCACTGCACCCCTTGTCAGGACATCCCTTATCCACCTCACCCATTAACATGACTTGGATTTGATCTCTTCTGAAAACATCCATTTTCCTGTGGACACTAGCCCAATAGGACGCCTTGTCACTTCCTCCAAACTTGCCTTGCAGATTTGTATAATGTCTTTGAGCACTTCACTGGGTAGAAAGGGTTTTATGCACATGTTTAATAAAATTGATGATTGGATGTGATTGACATTGCTATGATCCCTGTGACTTATGAGCCCATGGAGGGCATATCTGTTGATGTGCAGGATCATACTCGACAGACAAGTACCATATTGGACAGGTACACATGGGGAGATGATTAGTTCGGACCTGCATGGGGCTGAAGAGCCCATCAGATGGATGTTGAGACCCAGCAGGGGGCAGAGACAGGACAGAGGAGCTTGCACTGGAGAAAGGGAAGACGTTCCACAGAGGCACCCTGGCAGAACCTCACCTAGGGGGGTTGTGCCCTCTCCACTGGAACGTTGGCCTTGGAAGGCCCATGACATCACCAGGATGCCCATGATGTCATCCAACATTGTGGATGTTTTTGGCAGGCAGTCATGGCAGTTATGGCACGTGTGGCAGCTTGGAGAAGCCCAAAGAGGGCTAACGTTTTTCTCCAGGAGGCCTATGTTGTCCTAAAAAGGGATAACGTCACCCTAGAAAGGGCATGATGTCTTGCTTTTGCTTGATTAGGGTTTAAATTATGACATTTAATGTAAAACAGTATTATTTGGTATTTTGGCCTTATCGGCCTTTTGATGACCTAAAATTTAATTAAGGTCATTTGTATTGTATAAGTAGAGAGCTAAAACTCTCGTTTTGATCATCATCTTTCACTCACACTAAGTGAGGTCTGAAATTTGCGCCCTACTTTAGGGTTTTTGGCTGAAAATTGATGTGCACTTGTTGAAGGAGTCTCTTTCTTGGCTAATTTTGGAAATTTCTTGGTGGAAGGTTTACAACTAGCGTTTGGCTACATGAATGCTTGGTGGATTTAAGTGAATTCCTGCAAAACACTTATTTATCGAATGGTTATGGTATTGTTTACTTGCATTTTGTTATTATAATTTGCTGGATTAAACCCTAGGTGACAAGCACATGTTGGTGTCCTTGTCTCATGTTGGTGTCCTTGTCTCATGTCCCTACTAAGTTAAGAGCCAGTTGATTTGTCGAAGTTAGATAGAGCCTTGCCATAGCAACACTCTGCCTCTACTCTTCTAGCCTAGCCGTTTTATCCTTGTTGTTGAGCTAAGAAAGAGGAAAACGCATCAAGGCTTAGGGTTTCTACACCTTGGTGAGTCGTTTTCCCCTAGGGTTTGATTGATGAAGCCTTGTCTTAGCAACACTTCATCTTCAAACTCTCTTGTCTTTAGCCCTATCAATTTTTACTCAAGCTAGCCAATTTCATCTTGCCAATGAGCTAAAGAAGGAGGAGAAAGCACTGAGACCTAGGGTTTCTACACCTTAGTGAGCCTTTCTCCCCTAGGGTTTCATTGTTGAGGCCTTGCCTTAGCAACACCTCAACATTTAACCCTCTTGTCTTTAGCCATATCACTATCATCACGGCCCTTCAACATTTGCAGTTGTTTTGACTCCATTTGCCCTAATAACTCATCGATCTAAGACTTCTTGCGTTGAGTACCTTGATCATACACACATCCAAATACTTTGAACAATTACTAATCTTTCTAACCCTAGCCTAGACTAACAATCACTAACCTTATTGTTGTCGTCATCTATTCATGTTATAAACATCTATGGGCAGCATTTATTTATCTTTAAAGCAATTGAATGATTGGCTAAAGTGTTGCTTCTAGTATTGATACATTGATGATAAATTGCCATTTGCTTATTGTGAAGCTTCATTAGCATTTATTGAGAAATGATATTGTGTAATCATTGCTATTATATAAACATTGACTTACTTCATCAATATTGTTCATCAATTGCTTATTCTCAGAAAATCTTTTGATTATATGAAGTACTAACCAGCGAGTAAGCTTGCACATGTATAGTTTCCTTGTTGCTTTGTCTCGGGCAGGTACACTTTTTGGTTATTACTTATCTTTATTGGCTGATTAGCCGGGACTTTCTAATCAGTGGTGACTTGTGAGGGGGGAAACTTATCCTTAGCTTTAAATCTTTGCCTTCTCAAAACCCCAGGTCACCGGGGGACGTCTCCCCTGGGCCTTACCTCCCTAAACAGAAAGAGTTATCCCATTGAGGTGCCAGTGGTGGGATAGTCCCAGTTGCGCCAGTTTGCCTTTCTTCCATCCATCTTTTACCATACCTACAAACTGTGCGATAACACGGTCATATGTCTGTTGTTAGAGAGCACTTTACTGATCGCATGGAGTTAGGGGCAAAATTGGAGATACTGCTTGGGAATAACACCGTAGTCAGGGCCACTCGGCGTGGCACAGTTTCCTTTTAGAGGGAGTTGAGTTCACCCATGGTGTTCAGGGACATCTTGTATGTCCCTGGGCTGAAGAAGAACCTGATATCAGTTTTCACCATTGAGGATGTGGGATTTGAGGTGTCTTTCCGAGATGGACAGGTCCTCATTCACCCTAAGGGGTCCAGTATCACATCAGCCAGAGTGATTGGGACTTGTGAGAGGAATCTATACAGACTCATCTTTTAGCCATTACATGCTTTGGCTAGTAGCAGTAGCAGCAGTCAGTTGTGTGAGTTGTGGCATTGTAGGATGGCCCACTTGCATCATGGAACTCTGAGGATGTTGAGGGAGATTCTGACAGGGTTGCCAAAGTTCATCACTGACCGTAGGGAGGTTTGTAGGGGGTGTGCTCTTGGGAAGTACACCAAGATTGTCTTTCCGAGCAGTGACAATAGATCAGCTAGGATACTTGATTTGGTACACTCTAATGTGTGCGGGCCCATGTCATCTATTTCCTTGGGTGGATGTGAGTACTATGTGACATTCATTGATGACTACTCCAGGAAGACCTGGATCTATTTCCTGAAGACCAAAAGTGAGGTATTCAAGAGGTTCCAATAATTTAAGGCTCTTGTGGAGAACCAAACAGGGAGAAAGATCAAGGTCTTCAGGTCGGACAATGGGGGTGAGTATACCTCCACAGAGTTTAAAGACTTCTGCATCCAGGAGGGTATCACGAGACAGTTGATCGTTCCTTACAACCCCCAACAGAATGGGGTTGTTGAGAGGAAGAACAAGACTATTGTTGGTGTAACGAGATCTATATTGCATGATTAGGGGTTACCATTTTTCTTATGAGCTGAGGCTTGCAGTACTGCGGTGTATCTGCAGAACAAGAGTCCACATAGAGCTCTGGGGAGCAAGACTCCTAAGGAGGCCTTCATTGGGAGGAGGTGAGATGTTGGACACCTTCGTATCTTTGTGAAGAAAACTGAGGTACAATGAGGTTGCCCAACATGTATGTCTTTGACCTCTTGTTAGGCTCTAAGTTTTATCTTCAAGACTGTCCTTTGCTGTTGTTTTAGGATAGCAAACAGTCAAGTACTTTCTGCTCATAATTTTTATTGGTTAAGTGCTCTTTTGAGGTGCCCTTGCAAGTGTTTCCATAACCCAATGTTAGCACATGCAATATACTCAAAACAAATAACAGTCCTCACGATATTTACAACTCTAAATGTTGATCTACACATCTCCAGACAACGTCTAGCTCTCTCAAGTGACGTCCTGTCCATCAAAAGCAAACGTCCCATCTGCAGTGGGTGATCCCCCTTAGGTCGGGCTCTGCCAAAGTGTCCTG
This sequence comes from Picea engelmannii, assembly GCA_009831015.1. Classification (NCBI taxonomy): domain Eukaryota; kingdom Viridiplantae; phylum Streptophyta; class Pinopsida; order Pinales; family Pinaceae; genus Picea; species Picea engelmannii. The sequence goes on along the minus strand of ML815003.1, from coordinate 56,857 downwards.
GGTGGAACGTCCCTCTTTCTTCTCGTGCAGTGAATCATCACAACGCTGTCCTGTCTCTGCCATCCCAGCAACCATCTGATGGGCTCTTCAGCCCCATGGAGGTCCGAGCTAATCATATCCCCATGTGTACCGGTCCACTGGTACCTGTCCGTCGGGCATGGTCCTGCACATCAAAAACTACGCCCTCCATGGGCTCATCAGTCCTCAGGATCATAGCAATGTCAATCATGTTTCATCATTAAATTTATCAAATACATGCATGAAATCCCTAGCATATCTTCTAAGAGCTCAAAGACATTACACATATCTACTATACAAAGTTGAAGAAACAAACAGGACAACCTACTGGGCTAATATCCACAAGAAAAGGAAAGTTTCCACAGAGGATCATTCAAACCATGTTCATGAAGTGGTATGGTCTAGGGATGTCCAGTCATAGTAAGACCAGGGGTAGGTGTTGTCCGTGGGTGCCTTTCTAGGAGGCGAGTTGTACCCGTCATGGATGCACTTTTTCCAAGCCCCTTTATTGCCTTTATTCTTTATTTATTGCTTTTCTTTCTTTTTTACTTCAAGGTCTGACCAGAGGACACTGCCTTGGCGTGGTGACCAGAGCTGACAGTGTTACCC
>ML815002.1:101591-133262 GCA_009831015.1 Picea engelmannii | reverse complement strand
GCGAGAACGGGCTTGAAAAAATTGCATCCATGATAGGTACAACTCACCTTCTACAAATGCACCCATAGATAACATCATGCATCCATGGCTTTCACTTCACCCACATGTCTGGACATCCCCTAGCCACATCACCTCACTTACATGGCTTGGATGAAACCTTCTTGGAAACTTCCCCTTTCTTGTGGATAGTAGCCCAATAGGACATCTTGTCTTTTTCTCCAGTCTTGTATTGTAGGTTTTTGTAATGTCTTTGAGCTATTGACTAATGTATTAGAGTCTTATGCATATGTTTGATAATATTGATGATGGAACGTGATTAACATTGTTATGATCTCGATGACTGATGAGCCCATGGAGGGCGTAGCTTCTGATGTGTAAGATCATGCCCGATGGACAGGAACCATTTGGACCGGTACACATGGGGAGATGATCATTTCGAACCTCCATGGGGCTGAAGAGTCCACCAGATGGATGTTGAGACCCCATCAGGGGATAGAGACAGGACAGTGGTTGATTAGGGTCTTGCACCAGAGAAGAAGAGGAAGTTCCATTAGAGGCACTTTGGTGGAGCCCGTCTTAGGGGGAATGACCCCTTTTCAGTGGAACGTTGGCCTTGGAAGGCTCAGGATGCCCCCATCCTCACCATGACGTCATCCAGCTTCATGGACATTCATGGAGGCAGACTGGGTAGCAGTGGCACGTGTGGCATGTTGGAGAGGCCCCAAGGGGGCTAGTGTTTTACTCCTGGATGTCTCATTTGCCCTAAAAGGGGCTAGCGCCTCCCTTGAAGGGGATTTTACCTTTTTTACAGCTCAGTTAGGGTTTTAATTTGACAATTTAATGTAAAAACAGTATTGTGGTCTTGTCAGCCATTTTTATGACCTAAAATTAATTAAGGTCATTGATACAGTATATGTTGAGGAGTTTTAGCCTCATTTTAACATAAGACATCACTCACTCATTAGTAAGGTTTGAGTTTTGCGCCCTATTCGGGTTATTGGCTTAACTAAGGAAGGAACACTTGTTGAAGGAGGAGATTTTTGGCATTCTATTGTGTTTTTCTTGAAGGAAGGTTTACAACTAGGGTTTGCATGATTGTTTTCTTGATGATTTGTAAGTATTTTTCTGCAAAACTTCTTGATTGAATGGTTGTGGTTTAATTTCTTGCATCTATTTATAAATATTGTTGAATCAAAACCCTAAGGGACAAACACACAAGTAGGTCGTTGTCTCATGTCCCCTGATAGAAAAACCTTTTAGCCATTGAAGAAGAAAAAAGAGAGCCTAGCCATAGCTACACTCCTTCTTTCTTCTTCCCTTAAGCTAGTTGTACCTTTGAACTTCAAGAGGAAGAGGAAGCCCAGGCCTAGGTTATCTACACCTAGGGCCCTTTTCTTTTAGGGTTTGATGAAAGAGCCTTTCCTTAGAAACACTCTCCCTCTTTAAACCCTCTTGTCTTGACTTTGCTTTTCATTGAGCTAGTTGTCTGCCGGGAAGGAGGAGAGAGCACGAGGCCTTACTTTAGCAACACCAGAGTGAGCCTCTCTCCCCTAGGGTTTCGTCTTTGAGGCCCTACTTTAGCAACACCTTGAAACCTTTCCCTCTAGTCCTTGGAATCTTGTCCCCTTCAACTTATGCGTCCTTCACTTTTTGACTCCATTAGCCCAGAGGCATTGATCTTAGACCTCCAGCGTTGAAGTGAAAGTGATCAAACAACTCTCAAACTTTTGCCAAATTGAAACCCTAACTAACTACTAACCCTAAGAAGGTTGACGTCACCCTTGGTTACTTCATCTTGACGCAACAATATTCCTTTTATAGGCAATTGGATGGTGGTTTAATACATTTATTGAATGAAGGATTGATTGGATACATTGATTGCTACATCATCTTGATATTTATTGGTGAAGTGATATTATTTCATTGTTGTATTAACAAACATTGACTTCGTCAATATTTATTGTTATAATTGCTTATGTATTGATATCAGATAGTCTTATGAAGTACTAACCCATTGAATCATAGCTTGCATATATTGGTTTGTTGTTGCTTTGTTCCGGGCAGGTGTTTTTCTTTGGGGCTTCACTTCATTATTGGTTGTTTAGCCGGGACTATCTGTTTTGGTGGTGACCTGTGAAGGGGGAAACTTTACTTTTGACTTTTAAACTTTTGCCCCTTCAAAACTCCAGGTTATCGGGGACGTCTCTCTTGGGCCTAACCTCCCTAAAGAGAAAGAACCTCCCCATCGTGGTAACATTGGGTGGGATAGGTTCCTGTTACGCTAGTTTGGCCTTCTATCTTACATCCATTTGACCTAGCTACAAACTGTGCGATAACAAATCATAAGGCCAAGTAACTCACCATGTGGTTCCTTTGTCATTTGAGTACTAAGGGATGTAGCTTGAAGAATGTGCATTAATTATAGAACTTTGATCAAGATCACTCACAAGAATCGATACCCTTTGCCATGATCAATGACTTGTTATATCAATTGTAGCATGCAAGTACTTCATTAAGTTGGATTTTAAATTTGGATACCATTAAGTCCACATCAAGGAAGAAGACACTTGTAAGATCGCCTTCAAGACAAATCAAGGTATGTATGAATGGTTAACAGTGATTTCCAGTTTGAGTAGTGCACCAAAGACTTTCATACATTTAATAAATGATGTGTCATGTTTGTTCATAGATTATTTTTTCAAAGTATATTTGGATGACATTTTGATCTTTAGTTCTACTTGGGAGGAGCATGTTGTACATTTGAAGCAAGTAATATCAACTTCTAGTAAACATGAAGAGTTTTCTATACTATCTCTAGTGTACTTGGGGCATGCGATTGGTCAAGGTAAGTTGAAGATTGATCCCTTAAAGATGGAAACCATCCTAAATAGCCCACTCCTACTAATGCTACCACATTTAGGAGTTTTGTGCTAGCTTCCCAATATCTAAGAACATTAATAGCATCATTTTCAGTGGTAGAAATACCACCTCATGATATAACAACTAGTGGTAAGAGTTTCTAGTGGGGTAATAATCAAGATAAATCTTTTGAAGGATTGAAGAAAAATACTAGTCAAGCCTCGATCTTATCATTACTGTTGGTTACTTGGGATGACCCAGGTTCTGATCTCAAATAGGTTTCCAACAAAACCCTCAAAACTATCGACCCTCTTGGTAAACCAGAAGGAAATGTTGTGCACAGGGTGCACACTGTGGTCTCACCCAAGATAGCTTTATGGGGGACTGCAATACTCATGTGTTTGCAGTCTATGAATGAGTGGGGATTGTGTTTAGATTATTTTCCTCATACATCATCATCATCAATCATTCATCTACTTCTATGATTCATTCATCTTTAAACCTAGGCATGGATGTTGTTATAACTAATTTTAACCATTCATTCTTGAGCTAATGATTAACAAAATAGTAAAAGCATTCATTACTAATCACATAGAATATAATGTTTTACCATGGTTCACCCCCTCATTGGGATATGTCCACAAAGATCTGGCTTCTCTGCTCTTTTATTTATTTCGTTGCAAAATCTGTGCTGCACACATTACATCTTCAGGGTTACAATCAAAGTGAGGGTAAGTACCCTCTAGGAGACTGACTAGATCACACCAGGCTCCTCAGTGTGTGACCTAACCCTCAAAACCTAGTTTATTCGACTCTACCACAAGAACCATAAAAAAAATCACTTTAATCAATAGCTTTTGAACCTCGACAACATCCAACAATAGCCAACCACCAACCACCAACAACCAACCTTTTACCTAGACCTCCTAGGTCTTTATTTATACCATCCTACTGGCTTATAGCCGTTACAATCTTTGTCAAAAACCCCAACCCTAACATGAGTAGGCCTGTCTGCATGCGTGCCATGTTGCTTCTCCTCCTGTATGTTGTTTTTCCTTCTTTTCCTGCATGTTGTATTTTTGCCTTCTAATACACATGCTCCAAAAATAGATCTTTTCCTCAAAATTAGGTCTGCACCCAAAATAGATCCTTCTTCCCAAAATAGGACTACGCCAATAGGCCCCCAACACTGACATGTGGCTTGTCCCGAGCCACTCAGGTGGTGTGCGCTCCATGTACAACCTTCTCCAAGATGTGAAACTTCTCTGCTAGTTCCTTCCCTTTTTCTTTCACATGCACAACTTTATCTGTTAATGCCTCGACCATCTGTGTTTTTATCTGTTCTTGTAGCAATGTCGCGCTTTATGAATGTGCCTGTGGCATCCTTGTCTTCTCTTCCTCCGACTATGTGATTATCTATGATGCTTGTTCATGGAGGGGCTCCAACTGGGCCTATCTTTCTTGCTTATTAATCTGCGTTGTCTTCAACTATGTCTGCAGGGTCTTCATCTCCTGGGTGCCCTTCAAGGGCTCAGTAATTCTCATGGTTTTATGTCGTTGCTTCAACTCTTGCATGGAAACATTGATTTTATCCTCTTGTTGGTCCAACAGTTGGACCTTTTCATCCTTTTCCAAAGTGGTCCAAATTTGCGCAGTTATTCTGCGACTTCCTTTGCTTCCCTTGCCATTTCCTCTATCTGGAGTGTCGTTTGTTGTTATCTTTGCTCTTGAACCTCAGGAGGAGTCATAGGATTAAGTTTTTCTTTTATCTCCTCAATCTCCTGCCTATATCCTTCAATCGTTTGCGCAATGATCTTTATCTTTTTATCTACGCTCCTATCTGGTGCTTGCGCGTTATCTAGAATGCAATCGTATACCGTTGTTATCCCCTGCTCTAGCTTGTCATCACATTCTTTTTCCTCCTCCTTCTCTGAGGTCAACCGGTCACAGGTGATCTGTAACATCTCTGCAACCCCCCTACCAACCTCCAAGTTGGTGGCATCCACGCGGGCTTTGGATTGTACCTTCTGCATTATACTAGCCTAGAGTCTGTATAGTGTTTTTGTGGGTATCTACGCCATGACTACCTCAAAGTGGTCAATGTCACCCATGAGTTTCTACGTGATCTCTTGATCAATTATGATCATCTGTCACGTGACCATGAATGTATCCCTACCCTGGACTACTATCTGAACTGTCTCATCTCTTTTTTTCTGCGTAGGGCGTCGTTGTGTCTTTTCATGTTGTTGCATTGTGGCCTGCGGTGCTGCATGTATTTTTAATTGTTGTAGAGTTTCATGGACTTCCGTGAGTTTGGCCATGATCTATTCTCTTTGTTCTTCTACATCGCGAACCTCATCTCCCCCCTATCCTGGACCCTGTTTGCCACGAACTCAACATTATCCTCTGTCAAGGTGATGATTGGGACCTCCTTGATGTACTTCATCTTTTTGGGCATCTCCTCTACCTGCGTTGTCATCCTTTTTGTCTATGTGGGTTGCACCCCACTTGTCGTTGCATGTGCCCCCTCCTTTCCAGCCTGAGATGTGTCCCCCTTCTTGGCATCTTGTTGAATGTCTGCCCTGGGCACCATTGTTTTCCTCCTTAGTCTCTTTGGCATTGTGTTGCTTCCCGATGCCTGAGTGCACGCCACAACCTTCCTAGTGTAAGCAGTTGGGTTGTTTTTCTTTGTTGAAGGACTTGCTTCGGCTTCCCCCTTAGGTTTGGTTGATTTTGTTGCGGCTGGCCTTGTTGTTGGTTTAACTACTAGCATCTTCCACTGCGCAAGCCAATCTTTAATTATCCAATCAATGTCTTCCCTTGTGACGCATTATTGCATCTCCAACCATTCTTTCTTTGGATCCCTTGTGACCTGGATCCACATATGGTGCCTAGATGCCTTAAACCTGGCTATCCCTTTAGTTTCTTGGACCACTTCCACAAGAATGCGCCACAAATTCGTTGTGCGTTGTTGTATCTCTTCCAACAACATAAATAACACTGTGTTATTTGCCTGCTGATTTTTGTTGTCCTTGTCCTGCCATAGGGATTCATATCTCGTTGCATAGCACTTCCCTTTCCTATCCAGAAAGGATGAAAATTTTGGCTCCTCCCATCCTGCCAAAGCTATGAGGATAATGAGCCAAGAATAATGAAACTCAGTTCCATTATCCTGCACATCTCTCCAGTCGATCAAGAATTGGTTCAGAAGGTAAGGCGCCCAACTGAACATTACTCCCTTTGCGCACTGCATGGCGATTGCAATGACACCTGTTGGAGCCTCTTATTTTCTGCACTTCCTTAGCAACTTGCAAATCGTGAGCTTGCTAGAGAACCTTGTCGCATTATCATTGATATCTCTAAGCACAATACCTATGTTCCCTCTGTTGGTACCAAATTGTGCCTTGACAGCTCGACGATCTCCTTCTTGCGCGCTTTGTTGTCCAAGTATTCCTCTGGTTGTGCGCCCACTGTGGGTAATCCTGTAATTTTGACAATCAACGCCACATCAAGTTGTACTAACCTATCCATCCAAAGAATACCGCCATGTACCCGGGCTAGCAATTGTTTGACGTAAAGCCCAACATTTTTACCATGCCCAAAGTGCGGTATGTCCAACAGATTCATGATCCCAGAGTTGTAGAGCCCTATTATCCACTTTGCGGGCTCCATTATTGGTTGGCCTAGGGGTCCAATTTCCCCTGTGTTCACTAAGTAGGCTTCCTCAGCCAATTCTGGGAATTGTGTTATGTCGTGTAATGGGCCTAATGGTTAATAACATGTGTTTCCTCTTAAGAGGTCACAGGTTCAAATGCAGAGGGCGGTAGGGTATGTATACCTTCGTAGACTTTACCAGTGAAATCGTTGGGCGGAGGGGGGTCCCTTGTCCCACAAACAAGTGGGTATCATACACCAATTTGGTGTGCTGGCTTGGTCGTGACCTTAAAAATAGATTATTATTATTATTATTATTGTGATCTGAGTACCTTAGTTTAGGTACTTTTCTGAGCATGTCCTCCACAGTGACCACTGCGTCTATGAGGTAGGGAAGTGTAATTTTTGTGGTGTTATGTGCCTTTCTTTTATGCCTGACGATATATGGGTCTGCTTCTGTTGTTTCTGTGTCATCTTCTTCCCCCTCATATTCCAGTTGGTTGGTGATGTCCTCAACCAACACCTCCTCTTCTTCGTGGCCCTGTTGTTGACCCTTCATTTTGTCGGGTTTCGTCGATGTTTCGGGATTAGGGTTTGTAATACCATTTCAAGTCCCAGAGCTCTGCCCTAGTTCCCCTTGTTTTGTTGTCGATGTTTCCTCTTCAACCCTTGTTGGGTTGAGTGACTATGTCTAGGAAGTGGTGACATCTTCGAGCTCGACGACGTTCTCGGGATGCACCATCCTTTCCTTCCTCCTTTGGCCCTGTCGAGTAATCCGTACGTACTGCCCTGGAGCACCAAACTTCAGTGGTGTCATGTTGTATGTGATTTGAACACTTTCTCTCTTCTTTGCACAATTACACCTAGGGCACACACTTATATCTCACTCTGTGCTAAAAAATCAGTAAGTGTTGATCTAACCTGTGCTTTCTGCACTTTATAGACCCGGTCATAATTGTTTTTCATTTTTTCCTTGCATTTGCATCGAGTCTAATTTTTCCTGGGCGTTGTGTTTCTATGTTGTCGCAGTAATTGTTGCGTGCGAATTTTTCCACTTTCCCATTGTTCAACTAACTTCTGCCTCTTTTTGTATTTTTCTTCTTTTTATATTTTTGTATTTCTTTTTCTTATTTTTCTCCTTTTTATTTCTTTTTATCAATTTCTTTTCCTAATATCTACTATAGTACAGTGTATACATGTCTTTCTTATTGCACTGTAATTACTAAGAGTTAGTAGGTCAACTGTCCTTGTATAGTTTCAGTCAACTATCGTTGACCATTCCTTTCAGTTATGTTCCTCCCAAGTCCTTTAATTGCACAGATCCTCCATCTGTGACAATTTTTACTTCATATGGCCCTAGCCAATGCATTTTGAACTTACCAGGGTGTTGCAAAAATTTGTTGTCGTAGAGAAGAACTAGGTCTCCCTCCTTAAATCTTTTCTTTTTAATGTGTTTGTCATGCTAGGCTTTGTCCCTTGCTTTTTGTACCTCTTGGTGAAATCTTGCCAACATCCTGTCTTCTTCCATTTCCATCAATTGACTTAACCTCTCATGTATTGTGTCTCTTTCTATCATGTTGGTAATTGTTGCTACGCGCAGATTGGATACCATAAATTCTAATGGCACCACTGCTTCCTGTCCATACACCAATCTGAATGGTGCCTGTCATGTCAACTTCTTGCATGTGATCCTGTATTCCCATAGTACCGATGGTATTTTCAAGTCTCAATAATCCATGTTAACATTGCACATCTTATTCAAAACATTTTCCAAAATCTTATTGAAAACTTCTATTGTCCCATTTTCCTAAGGATGATATGGTGTACTTTTTCTGGTGATAGACTTCAAACTCCTCAATCATAGCCTGGATGGTACTATTAATAAAATGAGTGCCTTGGTCACTCATCAAAATCCCGGGACATCCAAATATGGTGATCACCTGCTCAAATAAGAAGTGTGTTGTTGTCTCTGCGATGCAATCTTTGACTAGCATTGCTTCTGCCCATCTGTTTAGGTATTTAGTCACAATAATGATGTATCTAGCTCCTGACCTTCTTGTTGGTGGATTAATAGGTCCAACAAAATCTATTGCCCATTTGTCAAATACCTACAGAGTTACTTGTGGTCTTAGGGGCATCTCATCCCTCCTATTGTGTTTGCCAACCCTTTGACAGACATCACAGTTCTAGAAATATACCTGGCATCTTTATGAACTGTTGGCCACCATAATATTGCACGTAATACCTTCAGCGTGGTAGTTTTTCCTGCATAGTGTCCTCCAACTATGCCTTCATGAGATTCTGCTAAAATCCTGGGATTTTCATGTTCCAATACGCACCTTCTCAAAATGTTGTCTGCACCCATCTTGTATAAATGACCTGCAATGAGTTGATAGTCTGCCACTCGGACTACCAGATTTTTCTTCTATGCAGTACTAAACTCTTGTGGCGCAACTCTTGTACTTAAGAATTCAATGATATCAGCGAAGTATTCATCAGCTACATGTACTGAAAATAACTGTGCATCAGGGAGGTTATCTTCCAAGTTTGTAGGTTCTTCTCTATTGGTTACCCTTGACAAGTGATCAGGTCCTGCATTCAACTTCCCTAGTTTGAGTATTTCTTCAAAATCAAATTCTTGGAATAATAACAACCATCTACAGATCCTCCTCCCCAACACTGGCTTGTTGACTAGATATTTGAGGGAATAATGATCTGTGAACATTTTAAAGTCTTTACCCAATAAATAATGCCTGAATTTCTGAAGTGCATAAACCATGGCTAGGCCTTCTCTTTCTGTGGTGTTGTAATTCTACTTAGATTCTGACAACTTCCTAATTGCAAAGGTTATAGGATGGTCTAAGTCCCCTACTCCTGGCTGGGCCAGAATTGCTCCAAGTGATATTGTTGATGCATCTACATACACATGAAATTTCTTTTCCCAATCTGGAAACACTAATATGGGTGTTGTCACCATATTTTCCTTTAGAGTGTTCAATCCTTGTTGACAATCCTCATTCCACTGAAATCTGGTGTCCTTTTTTAACAACTTTTCCATTGGTGCAGTAATCTGCGCATACCCTTTATAAATGTATATCCCAGTGTGGCTCTTAACTGACGCACTGACTTTGGTGGTGGTAAATTCACAATGACTGCAATCTTAGAAGGGTCAACCAGTAACCCTGTTTGCACACTATATGTCCCAACAATATGCCAAAAGGTGTACCAAAAATGCATTTCTTGATGTTTAATGATATCTGACGTTGCCAACATCTTTACAACATTAGTCTTAAAACTTCTACATGATCTCTCAAAAGACTATACATAGTCTGTTAACGCCCAAAAGCGCAACATGGAATCCTTGCCTGCAAATGGGTTGCAATGCCTTATTACTTATATATATTTAATAATAAACTAAATAGGTGGGACGCCCTTGTGATTAATAATGATGAAATATGCTTCTTTGATTTGCGCTCATGACTACTTTGCAAAAAAAGATTCTTCAGTTTGAGAATAAACACAAAGAATCAAGTCAGTTTCCATGTGAAATGGATGAATGATGAATGTGCAAGCAATTTAATTTGAAAAGATGGAGAGGAGGAAAATGTTTGTTTTGATAAGCATCTTGGTTTATTCTTGCTACACAATGTTTTGGCATGTTGTTCAAACTTCAAGCATGAGCCACATCGCAAGTTATGGTGTATTACACTTATGGTATACTTGTATATGTTATGGAAAATTGATATGTTGTGTGCAATTATAATCCTTGACTAGCAAGGAATGTGGGACATGATTGTTTTGGTGCTAAAGAATGGTTATAAGAGGTCGATTCAATTTGGCAAGTGGAAGTAATATATTTGGTGGCGAATTCGATACATATGGTTAACTATCTGTTTTGTGAAAATGTTATGGTGGTTTGGGTGCACTCTATACTTGGTTGTGGTGGGTGACAATTAATGTGGGAAACGATGTGCAATTACTGCACGTCGTCCTTACCCTACCTCGATCTCACCACCTTCACTTTGTTTGCGCTTTTGTTGGTTGCTTTAGCTAGTGTTGCCTCTGTTTTTCTCGATATTTGAAGGAATAGTGGTGCTCGTTGGCTTTCTGACATTCTTCTCACATGTATGTTGATTCTTACCTCTCCATTCATGAACTGTAGCCCTGCTCCAAATAAAATCATGATGTTGGCTCTTATATTTTCTTACAGTGTGTTTGCTTTCCAAAGATTATAATGGATGTATGTGGGTATTATGGTCGTGCAAATTACGTTTAAATGGGTTTTCTTTCTGTTGGCATTTAAACGTTTTAATTGGGAATGATGTTCGACATTCCATTCTGTTTGAAATATGTGGTTGTGTTGCGCCTAGAACGAATGCTGCTTATTTTTTTATGATTGTTGGCAAATAATTATGGAAAATACTTTCGGTTTCACTCATCTTTGGTGATTAAAATTCGAAGGGTTTTCTCTATGAAATAAAAGAACAATCGGGTTTTGGTGATTATTGCATAATGCCATACCCTTTTACCTGATCCTTGGAAGATTTGCAACTCTTTCGAATTATCATTCCGTTGTTTGTGAATATATGTGAGACATGCATATTTGTCTTGTTGCCACCATGAGAGGTATGTGGAAAATTCGTTGTGGAAAGAAATAGTTGTTTTGTTTCGCTAACCCTTTATTAATATTTTTCCCTTATGTTTTCCCAATCCTCGTTTTGTATCCGATATATGGCAGTTAGTGAATTCGAACTTGGGTTTTGATACTTGTTTGGTTTTAACTCAACAGTGGAAAAGATTGGTTATATATGTGAGGTATTGGCTCGCTTTCTATTTATCTGTGAGGGTAATGTCAATTTTGAAGTTATAGGGTTTCTGGAAAAAACACACTAGCTAGCTCAACAATGGGGTTTCAAACCCAGTCTATTTATGCAACAAGTATTGGGGTTGTGATATAAGTTTTTTATAGCGAAAGGTCGATGACTTTATGTTTGTTTCATCAGCCTCCCATGATGGCTTGAAGGAATCTGGTTTCGATGACTTTTTTAAACAGTCTTTTACACAACGTTTTGCTAATGGACATCTGTATCTATAAAAAAGAAAAGAAAAAGGGGAAATGAAAATTGTAAAGATTGACAGTCCTGATATTTTCATTGGGTTTTATATTGAGCACTATAAAAGTTGTTGTGTCTTGGATTTGAATTGTTAACAGAGAAAAGTTTTTGGCAAATAATAACAATTGATTATTGAGTTTAAAAGTATGATGGCAATGATATTTTTTCAATAAATGTTATTTCATGTACTAGAACAATAATCATCTCATTCCCGTTCATTATCCCACTTTTCGCTCATTATATGCCCTCCGCTTTCCCAAATACATTTAAAACATCCCTTGTTCTATTATTATGAATTTCATTTAAAAAAAAAAGGATTAAAGGGAAAAGAAAGGGACTAGATGATGACTGGTGTTGGAAGTTTGAATATGGAGACATTGTTTGTATCTGCATTTGTTTGAACAATATTCATTGGTTGGTTCCTGTCCATGCTACCATTTTTTGCTCATTACTAATCCCCCCATCTTCCCAATAGCCCTATCACTCCCTATTCAAATGACAATTGATTATTGAGTTTAAAAGTATGATGGATGGATGGATTGCATGTGCTTCGGTTGTGAATGATAGAGCCAACTTTTTTATTTTATTTAGGTAGGGTGTTGATGCATGGATCATTAAGAGTTTTTCATAACATGATTGGAATATTGCTTCAGGATGAGTTTCTTTAGTAGAGGCAACAATGATAGAGGTGCAAATAGACACAGAGGCCATAACAGACCACGATTTTTGATACATTTTGACGTTGATCCGCAAGAACTAAATCAACTTTTTTAAGTTGGGTTTTTTAATCTAGTTGGCCAAGGAATTCTGCAACCTATACCTGAGAGACCGCCTTTCCATCCATGTGAAAATTTCTCTGGTATTCATGTTCCCCCTCATGTGTCTGTGCAGCCAAAACCACTCGCCAATGATGGTTGGCAAGAAATTTTTCATCAACCTATAGCTCATCACCATGATTGGTCTACTGTTTCATTTCCATTACCCCCTCCTCCACTACCAATCAACCCAAATGCTCAAGATGATCGTGTTGTCTCACCATTACAATCCTTTCATGCAAGCAAAATATTAAAATCTGCCATCCCTGAGTAGATAAAGGAAAATAGGTGTCTAATCCCTCCAAGTCTTCTAAAGACTCCTCTGAATCAGTATCCTCTCATCTCCACCTCAAAGATAATTGTTCCCATGTCATCAGTACAATCCACCCACAAGGTTCTCATTAGTTGAAGGTTGTCACACATGATAAATCAGAAAAGGGATCAAGAGAAAGTAGTAGTGGAAAGAGACAAAATGTCTCTCACAAAAAATATGGTTTTTAATCCTTTTAATGCTATTTTATTTTGAGGACATTATTTTTATTTGATATGACAGAATTTTGGACAAAAAATACATATTTAGACAGAATTTTGGACAACATGGATATAATGTTATTTTTGGATATAGTCATGTTCTATTTTGTTGATATTAAAATATTTGATTTTTAATATGAGGAAGAGAGAATAGAAGGAGAATTTCTGGTATAAGGTTTCCTCTGTACTTGTGAGATATTTCCATTCTTCATTCATTTTGAGTTTACTAGAATACTTAACCATCTTGATGATTGTAGGGTCTTGTTGAAGGCAACAAGATTCAAAACTGAATCATATCTTTCAACAACTTGTCTTAAAAGGTATATGATTTATCTTTGACAGACTATGTGTTCTTATTTGTTTATGAATTAAATTTCAGAACTGATAAATAATATTTCACAGAGTCAAGTGATAGTATTTTGTGGAAAGTAGATCCAGATATTTAGATTCAGTTTTCTTTTGTTGTCAGAGTCTTTTTGTATGGTGCCCATCGAAGGCTTCCAAATATGACTATGGTCTCTACCCTCGCAGGGGTTTGTAAAGAGAATTCAACTTTGTATCTCATAATGAAATCAACATAATAATCAGATTTATGATTTCAGTCTCGCATGTGTGTTTTGATGATTTGGTTCAAATTTTGCTTTTATCCTTGTCTTTCATCCATGTACACAATTATGTAATTTCTTACTTATTTTATTTCTTTTGCACAGTTACATATAATATAAATAAAATGAGCCTTGGTCCCTTGTACTTAATACCTGTGGATTAAATGATTTTTTTATTTTATTTTAAGGCTATAAACCCTGGGTAACATTCCCAACTATCTTGTCTTAGCCCAACAAGATCTAAAAATGATTGAGTAAGGTTCATCATACATTTTCCTCAACACAATCCATTCATCCACATATACTTCTAGAAACTAATGTATAAATTCCTTAAAAGCAGCTATGACGACCCTTGAAAAGATAATTGGTGCATTCTTCAATCCAAAGGGCATGATTGTATATTGGTATGATCCCCATTTTGTAGCAAAATTATTTTTATACCTTTCCTCTGGAGCTATTTTGATCTGATGGTAACCTGAGAATCCATATGTGAATGAATATGTTTCATGGTCTCCTACATTCTCCAAGACCTCATCTGTAAAAGGGGCAGGGAAAGGATCATGTAAGCAAGCATCATTGAGTTTTCTCAAATCTAGACAAATCCTTATCCCCCCTTGTTTTTTCTCTTGGACTACCATGGGACTGATCCATTCATATTCCTCTACTGGTTCTATGATGCTAGCTTCCAACATTCGATCAATTTCTTCTATTACTTTCTTCTTATACATTGGATTTAGCGTGTAAGGTCTCTGTCTAATAGGTCTAGCCTCTAGTTTGAGGGGTATCTTCATCTCACCTAGCTCCCCTGTTATGCCTTTCATCTCTGTAAAGGTTGTTGGAAACATGTCACCGTATTCGCGCAGTAACTTTGTTATCCTTTCTAGTGTCTACTCATCCCAGTAATCCCCAATGCTTTCCATTTTAGGATTGTTGTTCATCCCAATGTTGACTTTCTTGACTTTGATAGGTGCGACAAATGCCTCTGACTCCAAAGATGGACCTTCCACCTCTCTCTCTCTCCTTCAATCGTTGCGATCTAAATGTTGCATGAATCATATTCAACTGGTGTTTCCTCTTCGACACGATAACATGAGAGTAACTCTTTGACTGTCTGTATGTTCTGTTGTTGATATTCTGTTATGATTTCGACCTCTGGTTCATAAAAAAATATCACTCCCCTTATCAGCGTCAACATTGAATTAATGTTGGAGTTATCATGCTCGAATGAAAAGGTTATGACAAAATTTTGTTGTAATCATGTCCATTATGTAGTTCCTTTGCACATCTCTTGGTCTATGCACCAGTTCACTGGGATACCTTCCAACATATGAATAAATTGATGAGGCCATTCCTCTGGTGGTGTCATCCTCCATTGTGTTCAACATTTCTCTAGGTACTCAACTGGTATTCCTCGCCCATCATACTTCATCATTGTAGTGCTTCATTGTTCTGCACCAAATCTAATGCGCAGAATTATTTTACACGGATACCAGTCTTGGATTGTTTTTTCGTGCACACCCCACCATCTTGCATGTGTTGCATTGAGTGCAACATCCAGGGCTAACAACCTTTGATTTTCCAACACTTCCTCCGCATTTTTTGTCAAGAATTTCTCTAAGTCATTCAACCCATGAAAACATGGAGGTTCTCTTATCTATGTACCAACCCACCTTAATGCGCAGTCTATTCTTGTGCACCTTCTTGTGGAGACTTCATGTAGTCGCTACTGCCAATTCTCCAAATCTGTGTCTAAGTCTGAAGCACACGATGTAATTCTTCTTCAGCTAAGTACCCCATCTGCAGTTGGGTTGACATAATCTTCTTCTTGCACATTGGTTCTGTACAACTGGTTTATTTCTTCCAGATCCAAACAAGTCGCCTTTACAAACCTTTCTCCTTCTGAAGGATCCAATGGTGCAATAACTCTATATTTGTTTGATTCAAAATTCATGTTCCTTGTCTTCAGGTTGATCACAACCTGGTTATCAAATGCCCAATCCAATCGAAGTAATGATGGGTAAGGTGTTGTGACATCTACTATCTATATCACTTAAAAATATCCCATAATGCACACTCCATCTAAATCTACTGTCACACCTTTAAGCCTTCCAATTGGTAACACTCTGTCTTGATTTGATAGTTTCAACTGGACATGTGAATAGCCTAATGCGAGTTCTCCCATACACTGTCATGCCTTCTTAGGTAAGACATTTACTTCAAAGCCTAAATCCAGTACAATATCTCCCATGTTGGCATTCATCCTGAATTCTCTGCTTGTCCTTCTTCTTGTATGGAGATGATTGACTGTTTTCTGCTCTAACTTCCCTTCTACCTCTGTGTTGCATCTTTCTAGCATATTTTGTAAGACCTTCACAGATGATGGATCATTTAATAACTTAACACAGGATTGCAAAAAAGTCTTTATGGTACTTACTTGCTCTAAACATGATCCTTTACTGGTATGGTCCATTGAAGATGGAATCTCGCACTTTGGTGGGTCCTGAGTTTGCTGCACCATTGATGTAGACACAACATTTTGCTTGAGAAGCTCCTGTTTGGCCTCCTTAAATGTTTCATTTTCTTTCCACATGTCACATTGTTTATGTGGCTCAGTATTCTTCTTGACCCATTGGTGTTGAGCTGGATCTTGTTTTGATGTTTCAACTTCTGTCTTGACTCCTCCTCGAGTGACTATATTGATGTTTTTCCCATCATCCCTGGCTTCTGCAGGAATCCACTAGACATTTTGGTTGTTCTGGTTCCTTTTTTCTTGAATTTTTCCCAAGAGTTTTGGGAAGTCTTCTGTGTCATCGTCTGTTGCGTGACAATACATACATGTGTGGAAGTGGACAATCCCTTGCATAATTTCCTAGTTGTTGGCATTCATGGCATACTACTAGCCCTCTGCCTCGCCCAAATCCTCCTCTGCATTGTCCTCCATCTCTGCATCCACCTCAATCTCCTTGTGGTGTGTTGTATTGGGGTACCTAATTATACTACATGGGGTTATATTGTGGCTGCACATTGTTGTATTGTGGCTGCACTAGGTTGAGTGGTGGTGAAACTTGGTTGAACTAAGGTGCATCTTTCCCTATCATCATTTATGCTTGCACCCTGTAAGTGTCTGAAGTTCTTTCTCTCATCAATTCCAACGTTCTACAGTGCTTATGATCATGACCTACTGATTTTCAAAAATTGCAATATGAAATTTTTGGTATTGTCTTATACTTTTGCATCATTGGATAATGATATGGATCATGCCCATGCGTCTTACAAATCTCGCACCATGGTCCCCCTGTTGGCAAGGGGTTTGGCACCCCTGTTGCCAAGTATTGCACAAAATTTGGACATTCGTTCTTATGATGTCCTTTTGTCCTACATAGCATACACCAAACAACTTCTCTTTTCTCTTTTCCTTTTGTCCTAGGTATTTATTTATACTATCCTATTGGCTTATAACCATTACAATCTTTGTCAAAAACCCTAACCCTAACATGGTTAAGTCCGTCTGCATGCGTTCCACATTGCTTCTCCTCATGCATGTTGTTTCTCCTTCTTTTTCTGCATACTACTTTTTTGCCTTCTCATACACACGCTCCAAAAATAGATATTTTCCTCAAAATTAGGTCTGCACCCAAAATAGATCCTTCTTCGCAAAATAGGCCTACGCCAACAGTTACCTAACTTACAAAGGTCATTTGAAGTGGAAAATGATGCTAGTGGGTATGTTATGCGTGTAATGTTGATGTAGGAAGGGAGGTTGATCTACTATCATTCAAGTTATTCAATGGAGAAACATTGAATAACCGTACATATGATAAGAAACTCTATGCGTTGTTGCAGGAAATAAAGAAGTGGTCATTAGTGTTTGAAACACTTGTAGACCTAGAGTAACCTCCAACTTGTAAGACACTTTAAATGGATGAGATTTCTACAAAAGTTTCCTTTAGTGATTAAATATAAGGGCACAACCATAAGTTGTTCAATCTATGATAAAGATTGTGTTGAGCACTCAACACACCCTAAAAGATTTTATGAAAAAAATTCTCTTTTGGGTACCACTTATTTTCTTTTGTCTTGTTTTCTAAATTGAGTCAGTTGAGTGCGATCAAGATTAGATTTATTTGGGCCTGTCATAGTGAAACCTTTGTATCTAAGAAAGAACTTGACATTTTAACTAAGGTTCTGCAACTAAAATCGTGACCCACACGCTTATGTTCGGCGTCGGCAAAATCCAAGCAAGTAAAATGACCACATAGTAACAATAATCGACAATCGTTGATGTATCATCGACATCGGTAAAAAGCATAGTAGATTTGCGTTGGTTGTTCGCAAAGAATTTAGGAAATGGCTGATTTCCCATCAACGTCGGCGAAATATGAGAGGGATAAACATTGACATGGGCCATGATGAACCTCCAATATCCTATTACTTATTCGTTTGTTCGGCTTCGGTGAAATCTCAAAGATTTAAATCATGGAAAATTTTCGCATTGACACATCGTCAATCACCGATCCCCGATGCGTTTTCAGCATCGACAACACTTGTTTAAACTTATCGTCGATCGTCAATCCTTGATACTTTTTTGGCATTGACGGGGTAGGACATGTTTGTTAAAATGTTTATCTAATGAAAATCCTCGATTCTGAATAACAGTGTTAAACGAAGACATCAATCTAGAACACCATGTGTCTTTGTTGTGTACGCATTTTGTATAGTCTACTTTCATTCTGAGTCATCTTAGGTTTCTGTGTGTCCTAGTCACACTTTCAGGTCAACATTTCCACATCAGCGTCGTACGACAAGAGGGATCGACGTCAAAGTCTTTGCCAAGAGATGTCAACGAACATTGTCTAAAGAAAAGGGCCGACTCACAATCCACCTGTTAAATTAGCGAAACAATGGGATATTTTCAGCACAAAATAAGATCAGATTATGCCATTTAATAGAACAATTAATGTTTCGCTCCGCATACGTTGCTACCCCGTGCGTCGATCGAATAACGAGAATTTGAAATCGTCAATGAACCGCATTATAGCCTGCACATGCGCCACCAACCTACGACTACATTTAAATATCGAGTATAATGCGCAGCATATTTTTTAGAACTACACCTACACCCCGAATTGAATAACTGATGTGACAAGGTAAGTATTATCTTCGTTTAAATCACTAAGATAGTTTTGAACCCCCAACATTTTGCTCACAAGTTTCTCATTTCTAGAGCAATCAAAGAAGCGAAGAGAGTGTCTCAAGAGTTGCGCTTGATTCTCAGAATTTCAAAACCAGGTTAAGCTAGTGCGAAGAAGAGGAAAAAATGCCTCCAAGGAAGCCAACGGCTAGACGCTCGCCAAGGGCACAAAAATTCAAGGAAGCAGAGGTTGGTGAAGGATCTTCTCCTGGCACTGCGAGGTAGTTGGAATTTTCTCCTAGAGTGGAACCAATCATCAAAACATCAACTAAGAAGGCATTTGCTTAACCCCCTGCTTTTGGCGATACAGAAGAAACTGTTGGATCAAAGATAATTCTCCCACAATGGGGAGATTTATTCAACATAAGTAACCAAGAAGATTACCCAGAGTTTATCCTGTATAGCGACTTGGATGTAAGGGTGCTCAATGACCAAGTTTTTTTGAATATTCGGCAGTCGTGCTTGCATATGGTAGCCTATTGAACCCTGGTCTTTCCCTGCATTGAGACTCTGGGTTAGATTATCGATCATACAGACGCACAGAAGTGCCTAATCAATGATGAGAATGATAGATGTGTCAGATGTTTTCTCCCAACAGAGGTCCAGAAATATTACAAGATCAAGGACCGGAAGGAACGGTTGAACACATATTTCGTGGTGAAATTCTATGAATTCCATGACACCAGTCGATTAATGGCCTCCTAGTGGAAGGAAGACAAGAAAATTACAAATCAGAGAAACGACTAGTACGGGAAAACAAATCAAAGGGAACCATATATCTACTTAATGGCTCTAATTTGTCGATTATATGGGGAAAAATATTGTGCTAAGTTCTCAGAGGCATGGATGCCCCTGGCATACACTGTGGCTATTTTCGAGAGTAGCTTCAACTAGGGAGAAATCATCTCCAAGCAATTAAGCACCAGTATATTGCAAGCTCAGACACCAAAGGAGGAAGAAGCGCCCGCTTTTCACATGGCTTCATATCTGCTAGACATTATCTACGCAAGGAATGTCTTTGTCGGCATGAATTTGAGCTGGAATGTCGCAGAGATACCTGTACATGTCTACTTCAGCATCCTGTGGGAAAACAGGTACAAGAAATCGTATGATCTCATTTGCGATGAATTCATAACTCGGATTTATTTCATTATTTTAAAAAAAGAATGCCCAAGATTGTCTATAGCGACTAAGAAAATGATTTCAAAAGTAGGTCGCTGGTACCTAGATGAAACCACGACCTATATCAAGGTGTTTGGGGCCACCGACACACCACATTTACTCCCCGCTCACATCCCATACCGGCTCTTCGTAGGAGAAATCTGTTACCAGACCATCTTGCAGGGCTATAACACCATTTTGGTTAAGCACAAGAAACGTGTGTTCATACCCTATGGTTTCCATGTAGGGTTTTTCATAGTGAAGGACACTGTGCAAGCTAAACAAGAAGGTTTGAGCCAGTTAGAATACAGGTTCCCGATAGGCCTATTATCATGGGCGTATGGCTAACAGAAAGAGACTTGTGACGCATGTTGGAGAACAGCCAGAGATTGACACATCAACAGCCAATCACCAAGTAAGTATTGAGCCTGTCACTTCCTCTTCAATTTGGGCCGATACCTCACCAGTCTATGAACACCAGACGGAGGTCGAGCCATTGGAAAATATGGAAGTTTCCCCTGTTAAAGAAGTACAAGATTCGGTCCTAAAGAAAATAGATACGACATGAAGCTTGGGAAAAACTCTGACCTGGGGAGACCAACAAATCCCTGAGCCCATTGATGAGGTCGTCGATATACAGGTGATTGCTTATGACAGGAAAAGGAAATCCATCATGAGGAGGAACACCAAGAAAAGAAGGTTCACGTTGGATAGCTCGATTCTCATCACCATGGAAGAGAAGTTGCTCAGCATAGAAAACACGAAGATGTCTAAGCTAATCGACGCAGCTATGTCTATCACTAATTCCACACTAGATCGAGCAAAGCGATATGAAAAGGAACTGGCCGCCTCACAGAAGGAGCTAGACCATTTGCTCCATCTGGAAAAATATTACCAAGACGCAACGCAAGCCACAATTTTTCTGAAGAGTGAGTTCCAAGATGCATATGCAAAGTTCACGAGCGAAAGACATCTCTTCACTGCATGTGTAGTCGATTATCAATAAGATACTCATATGGCACTGGAAACATATAAGGACGTGGAGAGATGGTACAAAAAGGCATACCAAGATGTAGAATGAATCGATTACGTGAGCGCAGTGCAGAAGGGCCGAGACATGAAGGAGCGTGGAATTGGAGTGTTGATGGATAGAAACATCTTCCAGATCAGGAAAGCAGTCGAATACTGGGTAAGTATGGCCCAAGAACCTCAGCGAGAGATACAGAATAGGTGGCCGAGTGCGAAAGAAGCTGGGAAAAGATCAATCGGGAGATGAAAGACATCAACCTCCCAGAGTTTGGCTCACTTGAATACTTTGTCGACCTGCATGACATAGTCAAACGACATGCAGAACATGACTCATTATGGGAAGTGGAGATCGCGTAGGTGGAAAGCATGACACCGGTTCAAATACAAAATTTTATGGAACATTTGATCAAGGATCGTTCAGTTCTGCAACGTTTAAGTGTCAAAGTCATCAAATATAGAGAACGGGCAATAGAACTGAAGGAAACCCTTTCAACCCTGATGGACCAGCATAGATTCTCGTATGCTAACACGTGCGAGGATCTCTTCGTCAAGTGGTCGGAATACGAGAAGAGTCATCCACTCTAGTAGAGCCATGAGATGATTTCCAGAGAACAAAGAGATCAAGCGCCACGCAACAATCTTTTGTTTTACTTAACACAAAATTGTAGCAACTATTTTTAGTTAGTGATTCTTTATAAATAAGGGGATTGACCTTTTAGAAAGAGTCGATGGTTTGGGGGAAAATACCCTCTTTTTGAGAATTGCAAAGAATTGTTTTTGAGCAACTTTAATTAAGAAGTTCTTTTTAGAACCAGAGACAAAATTTTATTTTTCATCAAAGGTGTTATGTGATTGGATGGAGGAGGAACTACTTCCAACTTTTATTTCAGTAGTTGATGTTGTAACGAGTAAGAGTTTCTGATTCTATTGATAAGCTATCTATTTCAATATTTTAACAGTTCTTTTGTTCTTAATGATGAAAAGAAAATTGTTTTGTTAATGTGTGATTGGTGGTAGAGCTAAGGAAACTATTTTTCTTGCAATCATCTTATTGCATGTGATTTTCTTTTAATAATTGTATCTCAGTCACTGTTGAAATACCAACAATTTAATGTATTATTACTAGGCTTGTAATAGGTGTGAATATCATTGTCTGCATGTGCTAGACCACGAGGGTTATCCCAGGCTCAACCTTCTTCAATAGTTAAGAATCCCTTCTATCGGTTGGTTTATACCATCACACCTCACTTTATCAGACTCATCTAATAAAAGAAAAGAAAAAAGAGAACGTTTAATATGAAGGAGGATATTTCACAGAAAGACATCATGTCAATCACTAAGTAAAGCCCATTGATAAATTAGCTATATCGAAAGATCTAGAGAACCATTCCGCCCATCAAACATTGCAGAGTCTAATTGGGCCTATAAGGCGAGTTTGGTTCATACTGTTGAGTTAAATGGATCTCGGACCCCTCAACAGATCGTTGACACCAAAAATCACTACTCATAGTTGTTATACACATGGAGTCGTTAACCTATGAATCATATGGAGAGGAGTATGTAAGATATGAAAACTTAAAGGGTGTGTTTTTATAGTTGTAAGGTTAGTAGGAGTAAGAAAACATTGATTATTATCTCCAAGATGGGGAATCTTTGTGTAGCAAGGGAATAAAGAGGACAATTAATAAGGGAGGCTCATACCTCCAAGGTTGTTGGGAATTTTGGTGTTGGTAAATTGAGATTAACTTGTAGAGGTATGTTTATTGGCCCAAGATGCAAGAAGTTGCCAAATTTATCATAGGTTATATATTATGTTATACCAACAACATGGATCAAGGGATATACAACACACTTCTCTCTACAAGGCCATGAGAAAATATATCCATTGACTTTGTTGGGGGTTTTCCAAGGACAATCAGAGGTCACGACTACTTGTATGTGAAAGTCATCAAGTTTAGTAAGATTTTGGCTTTGATGGCTAGTAAGAAGCCCATCAAAAAACAAGAAACTGCAAGCTTGTTCTTTGAAAGGGTATGGGTGCACTTTGGGATTCTAAGGAGCATTATTTTTAATAGAGATGACTAGACTTCTCAGTGCATTTTGGACATATTTGTGAGAGATTGTATACTAAATTGAAGAGATCCATTGCCTTTCACCTGCATATTAATGGGATAAGAGAGGTAGTGAATCGCTTTGGTTCAACTTCTGAGAGATTGACAATCAAAAGCATCTTAGAACTTGTAATGAAATTGAATTTACATACATTGACATTCCTATAACAAGGTTGTCCAAATTACCACTAGTGAGTGAGTTCATTTTGAATTTTGTTTTGGATATTTGCCACTGTCACCATTGGATATTGTATATGAACATCCTGAAGTAGGAGCAACAACCTTAAGTGATGTAGTGAGGGAATCAAAGTTCATATATATGATCAAGCATATACACATACAAGTTAGGAGAAACTAAAGAAATATTACGAGAAATACAAGGTCAGGCATGATCAGAGCAAGGTGGAAAATATCTTTGAAGTAAGAAACAAAGTTTGGCCGCACCTCAATAAGGAAAGGTTACAAACACTGTTACTACTCAAACCCTCACTAAAGGAAAAATCTTGACCTTGGTAGGAGATCCTAGAAGAAACAACTAGGAAAACCACCTACCCTTAGTGACCTCGCCTCTCACTTTTAGGATAAGAAAAGGGAATTTCTAACCCAAGGGGGGTGTCCCTGATAGCTCGATCGTTGTATAGTAAGGGGAGCTTTCCTAACTCAGAATTTTCAAAGGAAACTAGTGATTTGTATCCAACTCACTCTCAAGGATTAAGAAAAATTAATCATGCAAATTATTTACCAAATCACTAAATGGAACAAGCTTTAAATGATGTGCAAATTAGAAAAGTGTGTTTGTATTATGTTGGAAGCTAACAATGGAAACATAGTAAGTTAAGATTGTTTATCATACAACCAATAATTCCAAAGGGGATCGGTCGAATCCTTTAACAATTGGTTAGATCATTTGTAGGAATGTTAAAGCATGAACATCCAACCATATGAAATAATTATATCCAATGAAACCAAGAATAACATCCACAAGAATCAAATTATGAGTAATGGAGAATGAGACGAAGTTGAAGAGATTTAAACCATTCCATTATGTTCACAATGTTCAATGTTAAGTGTTGATAAGATACAATTAAATCCAAGAGATTTATCCATCATTCACTTAGAGATGATCAAAACATGTTCATCATGTATTTAAGTACTAATGATTAGATGAGACATTTAGCATAGCAAGATATAGCTCAAAGTTCATCCATTAAAGCATGTAAAGATCATATGCAATGTCATGAAACCAGTAGCCTTAAGAAGGTTTGTAACTATACCATGTAATGAATTTTAGATCATGCTTAAATGTAAAATTATGTGCCAACTATTAAGAGAAATATCCTTGGACTTATTTCTATTATAAATTAGTCTTAGGATAGGGAGATGTATGCCAGAAATATGAGAGAATTTAGAGTAACAAAAGACAACTCAAGCTATTCATTTAACCACCAATCATTAACATGTGATGAGATCAACATCTATGTGAGACAAGACCACCATTTCAACATTAAACTAGAGTATATCAACTCATGTGCAATATTATAAATCCAACTTTAGAGAAGTATCAAAGCGTTCAAGGATCAATGTCGTATTAGAGGTGTTTGGCTTGATTAAGTGCATTGTCTATGTGAGTCAAGTGATGTAAGTGTATGCACCAACAATGATTAAGATGACATTTTAACATTCATAACCCATAAAGAGTGTAGAAGACATGAATTTCTATATTATCACTCCAATAGCTTCTTTGTCCTTTAATCAGATAGATTTAAATAGTAAAATTCCACCACAAATGACTTGCAAAACGAAACTTAACCAACTGTTTAATTTTAACCATGTATTTTTTACAAATTCCAGCAAGTCTAAGCAAGTTTGGGGGGTGATGTTAGGCTCAAGAAGCAAGTCATCCAACCCCCAAAAGTGTATCGTTTTTCCTTGTCTATGTGTTAAGAGTGGTTAACAAGTGGAACAATGCAAAGTTGTGTGTTCTTAATCCAAGTCATTGGAACCCTAATCAATGAATACATGAAAGCAAACTCAAACAAACCTTATGCCATGTGTTTTCTAGCATTAATTGAAATGATATTAAACTCAAGTAAATATATAGATCAAGCACATTAGAGTTTATTCATGGTGATAGGTTAGATCCATCCAAAAAAAATTGCAAATTTAAACACTAGATCCAACATATGTGAAATCATCCAAATGATTAAGCATCAAATAAACAAGATGATTTTCCAAAAATAAAATTCAAGCCTAATCTAGATCTAACATTTAGCTCAAGACTTGAAAGAAACAATCTAGATCTAAGGATACGACAAATTTAAACCCTAAATTGCTTTGAAACAAAGTAAAGAGAGAAAAATGAATGTAAAAGTGAGAGAAAGAGATTGAAAACACTAGTGCCTTACCCTTATTGGGCTATAGGATCAACCTAGCATTTCTTGAGGCTTGACCCTTTCATCAAGTCTTGGGATTCTAGGCAACCCTAAGGTGTACCTAGCAAATTGCCCCAAGCGATACTTGGATGCTCCAAGATCTTGGTGGAGACATGAGTTTATTACCAACTCCTCTAAGTAGCAAGAAGTAACCTCTATTTATTTACTAGTGTAAGGGAAAGAAATCAAATGAATATTTGCAAACTCATTACCATAGATTTGAAAATAAATGGCTAAATATTATGAAGAAAAAAAAATTTACCTCATGAAATTCTTCCACTTGTAGCAATTTTCTCTTGTTGTAGATTCTTGTTAGCTCTTGCATCCACCTTCACCTATTGCATTCAAATATTCTTTAACTCTCAACAAGAAAATTCTAAAAAAAATGTACCAAAATGAACTAATAACACACATAAAAATAGGCCAATCAATTTATTCTATTCTCTAACTCTAAATGAAAAGTAAGGAGGCTACCTCATGTAAATAAAGGTTTTCTCAATGCAATGAGTCAATACAATGTGCTAGCATAAATCATGAGCTCAATAAAAACCATGGGAGGAATACATGTGGTCACAAAACGATCAAAATAACCCTCAAAGTCATGAGTGCNGAGGCTACCTCATGTAAATAAAGGTTTTCTCAATGCAATGAGTCAATACAATGTGCTAGCATAAATCATGAGCTCAATAAAAACCATGGGAGGAATACATGTGGTCACAAAACGATCAAAATAACCCTCAAAGTCATGAGTGCCCTCCAAAATATGCTCTAATATGTCACATGAGTGGTCTAAAGTGTTACATATTTAGTTCACCCTCCATAAAATGTGCCAACTAACTCATTAGAATCGTAACGATTCAACAAGAGGGGTCGCAAAAGCAGAGTGCCCCCTTAACCAACTCCATGAAGTAGGGGTCCAATAAATGAGAGTGGAAGAATGATCAACCAGAAGGAAGTGTGCCCAACTAGAAATGACATGTGTGACCCAAGAGAGAGGTGCCTCATCACATATGTGTAGTCAATAAAGTAACAACCACCTCAACAACCTCATAACCAATTGTAACTAACCGGTCCTTGTGTGTAGTAACTTGATGAAGAACCCAAAAATCATGGAATAAAATGTAAACCAACTCAAGATGTCCTCAACTACCTCACACGTGTAGTCCAAGAGGGAAAAATGTTACATGTGTGAGTGTAATATTCCAAATGGGCAATGTTTCTCTCATGAAGTAGTCCATGTGGCAACTTTGAGGATGTGGCACCCTATGATAGCCCAATGCACTATCACGGATCCCAATGTAGTACATGGATCCCAAAAAGGGCATATATCCCAATGTCAGTGGATAAATATATAAATATATATATATATATATATATATATATATATATAGATAGATAGATCCCAATGCGACATCACAAATCCCAATGTAATGTCATGGATCTCGAGGCATAGAAGATACCCCATATACATGTACACAACTCCCAATGCAGGGTGCCTACTTATAGTGGTGGGTCTAACCCTCTTTCAAACCATTAAATGATGCACACATTGTGTTCTCTTTTAACAACAACATAACAAAGGTTAATTTTAAAATTTACCTAAGTTTACCATGGGAGGACACTTTTAGCCCTTATTGCATGTGACAAAGACCAAGACAAGTGATATTTCCTAGATCACTAAGTTAGATGTAGGTGAAATGGTGGATAATGTGTGAAAAGGGAAAGGGGGATTTCATGTATGACTCTCATAGTCATATGAGATGATGTATGGGTCTTCTTTCTAATGGAAAAAGTGTCCTCAAACACACAAATTCTATTAAAGAAGGAAAATAAATTACATGATTAATGCAAGAGATTACAATCTCAACATTACTCTCACATGAGAAAATGTGAGTTTAAATAAGCTCATAATACTAATTCTAAACTAATGTTTGTTATGGACATCTTCTCACATAATCATGTGAGTATGACAAGTGTCCATGTACATTAAATAAATATTCTAACAATTTCATATTTTTTTGCTTCTAAGAATCGACTCTTTTCTAGGATTATTATCTATTCTAACACAGCTCATTCTAGAAAATCCTAAGTATAATAAAATAATATAACACTAATTACTTTAGGATCATAATATCTAGCATTCTCCCCTTTTATCCAAAAGTACATTGGAACAAATACCATGTTCTTCTTTGAACTTAGTAAATTTGATCTTGCCAAGTGGTTTCGTAAAAATATCTAAGATCTGATATTCTGAAGGACAATATATTGGTTTAATGAAGCCCTTTGCAATGAGTGTCTTAGTGTAATGATATTTTGTGTTGACATGTTTTTTTTTTGGAATGGAAAACTATATTTTTAGCAAGTTAGTGGTCGATTGAATATAAATTAACAACGAAGTAGTTAATGTTTGAGAAATTCCCAAATCCTATAAAACTCTATGTAACCAAACTATCTCACATGTTGCTTCCCATGCTGAAATACATTCTTCTTCTGCTGAAGAATTTTCCACTGCAGTTTGCTTCTTGCAACTCCAATAAATTGTTGTTGATCCCATATTGATCAAGTAACATGATGTTGATGCCTTATCATCAACATTTCCAACAAAATATGCATCTGAATATCCAACAAGTACAAAATTTGTATTCTTATTGTATAAAAGGCCATAATCTTTCGTACCTTGAATATATATAAGAACCCTTTTCACTGCATTTCAGTGGATTTCCCTTGGTTCTTGCATAAATATTGAGAGAATACTAACTATGATAAATCTAGAAGAGTGGTTATCAAATAGATCAAATCGTCAATTAACTTCCTATAACTAGTGTTGTTTACCAACCCCCCCCCCCGTTCAAATTTTGAAGGTTTTAATTTTTTCTCCATTGGGGTGAGAACAGACTTGCAATCTGTCATGTCAAATCTTTTTAGTAGCTCATATTCATACTTGCATTGACTAATGAAGTTGTTGTTGGAATGTTGGAATACTTCAACTCCAAGATAGTAGTGAAGTAATCCTAGATCTATCATCTTGAATCCATCTTGTAATTCCTTCTTTACCTATAAACTATGATCATCGTTGTTCCCAGTAATGATCAAGTCATCAACATACATTACTAAAATCATCATATTTTTACCCCATAGGCACACATATAAGGTATCATCAGATTCACTTTGCTTAAATCCAACTTTGTGAAGGTAATCATCCATCTTAGCATACCAAGCTTTGGGAGCTTGTTTCAATCCATACAACCGTATCAATCAACTTACAAACTTTTTGTTCTTGTCCTTCGAGCTCAAAATCAAGAGGTTGAGTCATATAGATCTCTTCCTGCAAATTTCCATTGAGGAAGACACTTTTAACATCCATATGATGTACTTTCCATCCTTTTTGAGCTGAAAAAACAATTACCATCCCGATTGTGTTACACTTTGTTGTAGGCGCAATTTTTTCTTCATAATCAATCCCTTCTTGTTGTGCAAAACCCTTGGCTACAAGTCTTGCTTTTAAATTTGTCTATCATTCTGTCTGACTTATACTTGATTTTGTAAACCCATTTGCATCTGATGGGTTTAACATCTTGAGGACAATCAACAAGTTTCCAAGTATTATTTTCCATCACTGATTAATAATCACCAATCAATGTTTTTTTCCATTCTTCATGTTTTATTGCCTCTTTGAAAGTTGAGGGATCAGTAAAATCATCTGTTACAAAGACAAAAAAAATTATTCCCTGGTTGAACTTTGTGTGCCTATTTTATTTTATTCATTAGGCCTAACATACTTCAAAGTTGAATAACCCATTTTCGTAGTTGATGTCGACTAGATTGAGGATCTAAATTATCATCATTATTAAAAACAAGATTGATAAAAACAAAAGTTCTCTTATCCTTTGAAGTTTCTTGAGGTGAAGTTTTATTATATGATGAACTACTTGATGAATATTCAAAAAAAAAAAATGAAGAAGAATCAGACAAACTTGATGAATAATTATCATTTTTAGATGAAGTCCAATCTATTTCAAGCCAACTTTGTTTACTTGGTTGATTTGGCATTATGTTTTTCTCCATTTCTACTTGTATTTCCAATTTTTCTAGGAGGAATTCAATTTCTTCAACACTTTTTCACTCTGTTTCGTCAAAGATGACATCTCAAATTACAATAAATTTGTCATTTGATAAGAGACAATATATGTTGTTTTCATCAAAATATACAATCAATGTACACTTCAAACTTTGTGACTCTAGTTTAGTTCTCTTTTCTTTGGGAACTAAATCAAAACACACTACACCAAAAACTCGAAGATGTTTAATTCTTGGTTTGAATCCATACCATGTTTCATATGGCGTGATTCCATCCAAAGAAGCAGTGGGAGATCTGTTCCTTAAGTAGAGTGCAATATGTACTGCTTCAGCCCAGTAGGAAGGACTTAAACATTTGAAATTTAATATAGATCCTGCCATTCCTAACAAAGTTTGGTTCATTCGTTGAGACTCCATTATGTTGTGGAGTGTATGTGTTTGTAAATTTCAATCTGATTCCATTATATTTGTAGTAATTTTGGAATTAATTGGAAGTGAATTCCCCTCCATTATCTGTCCTCAATATGTCGATATTTTTTGTAGTATCTTTTTCAACCAAACATCTAAAAATATTAAACTTTTCAAAAGTTTCTAATTATCTTTCAAAAAATGTACCCAAGTTATATGACTAAAATCATCGATGAAAAGAAAAAAATATTTACAACCACCTAGAGAAGTCTCTAGAGGTCCACTAAGATTGCTATGAACAAGTTGAAAACATCTATTTGCATGCCATGAACCCATCGGAAATGTCTCTCTATTTTGCTTCCCATAAATTCAAGTTTCACATCTCGCATTTTCCTTCTTAAAAGTGGGAAGTCCTCTAACCATTCCCCGTTTTCGAAGTTGTGAGAGACTTTCAAAATTCAAATGTATGTATTTGACATTCTTGTTATCGCACCGATTGTAGTTTGGGAAAATCCCTATCCAAACCACAAAAGTGTGAAAAATACGGGAGTATCTATCAAATGTCACCTTAAATAAACACTCCCCTCACTTTAGTGATGATAAAATCACCGCAAGGGGGGAATCTTGGGTGACCCTAGGGGGATTACGATGGAAGGTGAGAAGAGATGAAGGATACCCCTATAGATCAAGGTCAAGAGTGGAAATGAAGCTTAATAATGAGTCTTGTGAGAAGGTAATTGGTTTCCAAAGTAGTGTACCTACAAAACAATGTTATCCCTACCCGGAACAAGACAATATATAGTGAATGCAACCTTAAAACGAAAGGGGATTCAACAAGAACCTTGTTGTCCCAAATTGCAGCAGTATATATATATATATATATATATATATATATATATCAACAATTAATGAGTATAAGAGATGCAAAATATACCATCAAAATCAAGTGCAAGATGTTGGAAACAAAGCTAACAATAAGCAAATGAATTTCCAATGATTAAAGAAATATTTTGATAGAAATTAGAGGGATGTTAGTTAGTGTTATAAACAATATTTGTAACAGCCTTATGGATGTAGCAAACTATTTCTACAAAATAAAACTCTAGCCACTAAATTCAACAAACAATCCACCCAAACAAAAGCATTTTAACCAATGGATTAATTATGGTAGCTTGCAAGTAAATTTTAGTGGTAGAAAAGTGAGAAAAGAGTGAGATATAGATGAGTTTTCTATAGCCCTATTGATTGTTGCATAAATTTTATAACAACAATGAGATCACTTGGATAATCAAGATGCCTTTAGGGCACAATTGATCCAGGTGGATATCGGTGGCCACCCACCTTTTTCGACTGGCTCAAAACAGTTTTCTGGCAATTTTGGCAATTTACTATTTTTAGCAGGTTTTATCTTCTGGGGCCATTGTGGGGGCCTAAATGAAGGTTTTTCGAGATCGAGATCGAGGTTTTTCGACGATACCTTTCCAACGAGCTATCATACGCCTAAAACGGAGATCGTATGCAAAAGTTACAACCCCGGGAATTTGATGTACTAACTTACCCAAACGGGGCCCACATGACTTTTGGCGCTTCATCTCCTAGGGTTAGGTTTTTGGATGTCTAGGACTTTTGGCATTCCTGTTTATTGTAAAAAGGCCTTCAGAGCCTCATTGTAATCATCTTCTTG